>JBCAUG010551619.1:0-29360 GCA_038406175.1 Haplosyllis leylae | reverse complement strand
TTTTTTTCTGAGCGAATCTTTTCTGACAGACGTCACACTGGAAAGGGAAGACCTCATTATGCACTGTCTCATGTCGGTTCTTGTCACTTTTGTAGTGGAAACCCTGGCCACAAATCGTGCAGAAGAATTTGGGCTCCTTGTGCGTCTGCTCGTGACGATATTTAGTATTGAAGTTGTGAAACTGCTTGTCACAGGTACTGCACCGAAAAGTGAACAATGGGTGAATGTCAGCAATGTGCCGTACACAAGCCTTTTGTGTTGGCACTGTGTAATCACATTCAGGACAGTTCAGAAGCAGATTTTCTGAGTCCAACGATATCATTTCAGGCTCCCCTTCGTGAGGTGTAGACAGTGATGAATGTGCTGTTCCTACTGCAGCCAATGCTGAAGAAACACAGGTCTGAGCTTGCTCCCATAACTTTTCCATTTTAATGTCAGAACTGTACACAATTGGAGCTGTCTGTTCCTCCTTGCCATCAGAAAGTTCTAGGATCTCTTGACATTTGAGCAATTCACATTTTATATCCGATCTGTCACTGTCCATGTCACTTTCTGTGCTTTCAGAACTGTACTCTTTTTTTACACATGCGTTGTCATCAACAGGAGGCTATTCAATGCCAACTTCTTCCTTAATAGGAGGGTTTTCTGTGCCAAGTTCTGCCTTCACAGGCCAATCTAAGTTGTGTCCGTGACCGCAACCAACAGTGTTATTAACAACAACTAAAGCAACTGGTATCGAGCACAATTCTGTTTTCAGCATAAACTCCGTTGAAGCAGTGCATTCATGAGAAGGCAGTTTACCATCCCTGTACCTTTTCTCTAACCACAAGCGGTACTGTTTCCCCTTTCCTTGTTTGATCGTCTCCGTAAATTGAAATTGGCCATTATACACTAATCCAAACAGACAGGGCTGTGCCGTGTTCTTTGCATTGGAGGTATGCCAAATACCTTGCTTTGTGTAGACTGCCACGTGTAGGTGGTATATTCTGCACAGTACTACTACTACTAAGTAAATGACACCTACTACTAGGTGTAAATGGGCTTTAAGTGAAATACTAACCATAATGTCCAGGCGGTAATGTTACTTCAATTGCATCAGAAGCAGATTCATCGTTTTCCAGTTCATCTGCTCCGGACTCAAAATCCTTGCTCATTGACGAGACGCTACCACTCAAATTTGTCGTTCTGGACTGAAAGAACAATACAACAGATGGTTTTTAAAAAAAATTATGTGCAACTCCGATGTGCAACTACGGTTACAAAAATCCTCAAATTACCGTAACAACCGGAAGGCTCAAAAGCTCAAACAAATTGGCATTTTATTCATTATTTGTAACAGGAAATGTGTCAAAAAGTAAATCTCTAAGAAAATACAAACTCTCAAAAGCAAACTTTTTCAGGAGAATGCGGAAAAATATCAGTTGTTACAAAATATCTTCTCTCTATACCACTTTCCTAGTGTAACAAATCGTATAAAATAGTGACAGTAAACTGGGCCAAGATTTGAGAGAAGTGCAGGAGCTGAATTTTGGTGGCACGTAGGCTTTCTTGTGCTTCTTTTACTGGTTGAGTGACTACACAATAATAAATCTCGTAAAAATCAAAACTCGTAAAGATTTGCACTGAGACATCACCAACTCACTCGTCTCTTCCTGTCTTTCCTGACCTCGTCCGTGCAGGTCAAGGCCACAAGCACCACGCGGTAAGTCTTTCCAGGTTTACACTTGACTAGTGTACAGCTCTGAGCAGAGGACACAAGACGCATGTGAGGTTTGCCGTTGATTTCCAGACGATAACCTTCCAGCGAGAGCTTCAGATACTTGGGGTTCCCCTGATCGTCTTTGCCAACAACAGAACACAACAAAGGCTTTTCCCAGTATAACTGTATAGTGTTTGTAGTGTAGCCTGCAAAGAAATAAAGTAATGGCAAAATTAAGTATTTTAAAATATCGACAAATCATGTGGTAGTGACATTGCGCAGCTTAGCCATTGGCAGATTTAGGGGAAGCAAGGGGGACGTAGGGCCCTCGACAATTTTTTTTTTCATTTCCAAGCAGCTTTGGGAGAAATTTGGTCAAATAATGGATTGGCGACCCAAAGGACTGGTGACTCACCCTCTAGGAAATCCTATCAGCCGCTGTGCATTTCATGTTTAAAAATTAAATCAGTCAAAAAGTCAAGCTGACCTGTGACAATAGGTCTGGGCGGTTCACACGGAGCGCGAGTTCGTACGAATACGGGCTTGGACACCACATGCGTCGTCCGCCGGTTCTGCTTCTCCATCTCCGGATCCTTTGTGTTGGTCACGGCATCCTTCACACTCACAACAGCTTCTACTACGATTTTGTACAGCAGCCCAGGGTACAAATCTTCTATTGTTGCTTCGTTTGCCTCTGCCACAGTGCTCTTGTGATGCGCAAGAGCACTTTTGTCATTTTTATTGCACCGACCATCAGCCCATCTGTCATGAAACATGATGTTCCATAAATGTTACAGTTAAAGTCCTATGATACTGGTGCGAAATAACCTCACCACATTACTAAGAAGTCCCCTGACCCAAAATTTGTTACAAAAATCAAAGGTCAAAGTAACATCCCACCAAAATTATGTACATTCTTTAATGTTTAAAACATCCAACACTTTACTTTGCATAAAACCATATTCCCTGAGGTTTTCCCTGTCTGGAGAAATAAACACCCAAAGTCCCTGTTTCCATGTGTCAAGGCAATCCTGGGTTACTATTTTTTGAAAGGTCTGATATATTTCAACAATTGACCTCATCGCTTTTGTCAATATTACTACAACTTGTGTGACGTGTAGGATTGCTGTGTGCTAAACTGCAAAAATAATATAAAGAATGGAGTAATTCTACATGTTCATCTTCCAACTGCAATTTCTTAATTTACTTGTCCAATACTTAATAATCTACAAATTTTGACTGTGGGTGAATTTTTGTATCAATGCCAACACACACCTCTGCCCTCTGGTGACATGTGTAGGACCAGACAACAATCAATCCTAGAAAATAATCTGTGACCTCACAATCTATATTGCAAAATTCCTTTACTTTCAATTCAAAACATTCCTCAGTGTAACAAAGGACAATAGAGTGATTGAGTGACCGGGTAAGTTCCCACTGTATTAGGGTTTTGATCCCTAAGAATTACTAAGCATTTCTACTTTAAAAACCACACACGAATCATATCCTTCTCAGTTGAGCTTAAAATTTCCTGTATGAGAGGGACAAGGAGATATTAGATTTAGTAATGAAGCTCTAAAATATAAGTCATAACAAGCTTAGCTACAGTAAAGAAAAAGCCCTGATACTTTCAAACAAGGTTATCCCACTGATGTTGAGATTGAAGTAATTTGGAAAGGAAGTCATAAGGTATGCGTGCCCTTCTTGAGGTAAGTTGCCCCAGTGCAGATCAAAAACTGGGAAGCCATTTGTTATCACAAAAATTACTTAAGTTGGAATTATTTACTAGTATATATTTTAAAATTTACTAAGTAGTATCCATGCAAGGAATGTTTGAAGGTTAAAAGCAAAAAGAGGCGGAAATTTGAATTAAACTATGCTCTGTGATTCAAAGTTGGTGTGGAACTTTGAATCAGGAATTACTTTGGCTTACAACTTTGAATTAGAACCTACTTTGGTTTAAACTTTGAATTAGACCTCACTTTAATTTAGTTCTTTGATTTGTGGCTTCCTTCCAATTACCTCTTTGAAATAAACTCAGCCTCTGACTCTGACCAATACAAAGTCTTTAAATTGTATGAAAATTTAGTTTAAAAGTTTGGATAAGAAAATACTTTGAATAAAATGTTTGAATTACAACATACTTTAAATCAAAACTTTAATCACTTTGATATCTCCAAAATTTTTCATCAAAATGCCTGTGGTCAAATTTACTGACAATATTTAGATTTGACCATTATGCCATGATGGCAGTTTATAATAATAGTAACAACATACTTTGAACCAAAACTTTGAAATAGCAGTACTTTGGTAATTAAAATGACTTTGATATAGTGGAACTTTGAATTAACTGTTTTAGAATTAACCATGCATTTTAAACATAAAATGATAAATTTGTGGCAAATATTTGGCCAAAAATTTGAATTAAGTGGAACTTCAAATTAACCATATTCGAATTCAGCATACCCAACCTGTATATTTAGTAGATAGATGTTAAACAAGCAGGTAGCCCAGGGAGTCGCACCCTTCTCTAAGTTGTTTGCATGATTAGGAAATAACAAACACCCACAATGTTTCTCATCAAAATGCCTGTACTGACAACATTTAGATTTGACCAATACGCCATGATTGCAGTTTATAATAATAGTATTTCTTCACTTCACACCAGTCATAAATCCTCACATACAGCAGTGACTATGGTTTGTTGCACAATGCTAACAAGGATGGTTACGTTGTACTGGTCTATTGCCCGTTGCATGTTATTCAAGGAAAATTTTAAGAGCAAATTTTCTCACTGATGTTGCCTCTCTGAACCTCATTGGCAACTGAGTGTAATGAAAAGGTGAGGGTAACATGTTATTACATGATTTTTATTAAATGTCAAATGCTGAGAATTAGTCTAGATCCACTCTTAACGTTTCGTGAAAATGCAAATGGTAAGTGTAAATACCTCCATTTGTTAAAAAGGATTCCATTTTTCACGTTTCACCAAACTATACGTGAACGGACCTCGATCAGAAGATATATCTATGTAGGTAATTGTGAAGGAATAAGCGGAATTCCCTCAAATCTATAATACTACATAATCTTTGCTTTTACCTGACAACTATTCCTTGGAGTCTATTGGAGCCGTAGACAACAGGAGGAGTCCAGGCAACTGTTACACTGTTTATGGTGGTGGAGATGACTCTGACTTCAGTGACTGGATCAGTGCCTGACGTCATACCGATCATTGTTGCGCTTGGTAACCACGAATCTTCTGGTGGAGGCTTCTCGAGAGGCAGCGACCTTGTGCGTCGCAGTTCATTACCTGAGAATATTCAGAATTATATAAAAATACGTCCAGTGAAATTGAGCTCGTTTGTCGTTTCTGGAAACCATTGTGATTTACCTCTGGCAATCATCTCGCTTGTAAAACAATCTCTAAGAAAGTATTTTGCATGATTACGTCACGTTTAATGTATATATGAACCATACTTTTGTGCACTTGTTCATGTGCAGAATTTGCGATCCCTATCTTAAAAAACCTGAGGTGAGGAGATCTGCCTACGATTCAAATGTCTGGAGAATATCAGTTCAGTGAAAAGGACACATAAGATTTTGCTGCAGAGAGTGGTGGATTATAAAAGAAGTACATTGTTTTTGTGCACGTGCTGGCCTCTGTATCTCTGTATTCGCCAAAAGGGTGAAAAATTACAGTTAAGTTTCTGATTTTAGAAACAAACTTCGAAGAGCTCACCTTCAGGTAGATTATCAAAGTATTCCTCAGTGATGGTGGTAACAGTCAACATATACTCGCACTTTTCGGCAAGGCCGTCTACAATTGCAGATGTGGAATCGGCGTTGACTTCCACAGCGGAATGCCGCTTTGTATTATCTGGTTTCATTGACACAGCGTCAACTCGGATTGCTAGAGAAAAAACAATCTGACATTTCATTTACAATGTTTAAAATTATCAAAGGTAAAGAAACATATCACTATGCACAATGCCAACTTCTTACCAATAATATCGACGCCAGTCTCATGTGGGGGATCCCAGGCGATCTGCATGCTGTGGCATGTAGTTGCTACGATACCAAGGTTGCTAGGAGCTCCTGGAGGCTGTGGTGTTTTCATTGTAAGGTGCTCAGACGTACCAGTGAGTATAAATGTGTTACCATAGCCATCATCAGGTAAGTCACCCTCTGGAAAGGGATGAGCACAAATGAATCACGAAACCATCGGAAATAAAACTCATGCTCAAACAGCTATTTCATGTTTTGCATCAATGAAACAATGTTTATACACTTTACAACACAACCGTCCAAAGATGCAAATTCTGCACTTCAAACAATGTGGCAAGCCTGGTTTTATTAGTCAATTTCGCTCAATCATGGCTCGCCCTCGAAATGCAGGGCATAACAGTAACAAAAGTTATTTTGGATATGGAATAGTAAGTTGCATATTATCGAAAAGAACTTGATGTTTGCCTTGTATATCAGCATAGGACTGTAGTTTTCTTGACTCGACCACGACATTGTATGTTGCGCAAGGTTTGAGTCCAGTAATCAGCAAATGATCATCTTTGGTCTGTTGGCTGTTGATTTCTCCATCAGGTGTATCTTTAGGCCACCACGTCACTTGGTAACTGTCTGGTTCCACAAAGTGTTGCTTCAGTCTGTCAGCTACAAAATTACAGAATTAGTTCAGACGATCAAAAGTCATCATTCAACTGTACATGACACAATAAATCAAGTTTGTGGTCTTGTCTCGCACAATAATATATTTATTACCTTTACTCCAGACGATCATGGCCGAGTGTCCAGTTACCTTTTCGCACCAA
The DNA here is from genome assembly GCA_038406175.1 of Haplosyllis leylae. Classification (NCBI taxonomy): domain Eukaryota; kingdom Metazoa; phylum Annelida; class Polychaeta; order Phyllodocida; family Syllidae; genus Haplosyllis; species Haplosyllis leylae. The sequence goes on along the minus strand of JBCAUG010551619.1, from coordinate 22,838 downwards.
ACTTTAGACGGTGGTTGAACCAGACCAGTGTAGTGAACGATGAGCTTCGGTCCGGGTTTACATGCAGAGTATCGATCTCCAATAAAGATTTCAGACAGACCTGTAATAAAACCAACACCGAGAAATATCATTTTATACACTGTGACAATGACAAATGACAAGTGGGTAAATAAAAATTCTCAACAAAAACCACCAAATGTCAAGCTTAATTTTTTTTACTGAATATCAAAACGGTTAAATGTTTCTTGTTTGCGTCTAGGTTGGCAATGAAAGAGCAATTTTATCTGAGATACAAAAAGTCCCAATTTGATTTCATACCGTTAAGATGAACAACTCAAAAATTTGGTTTTTGTTATTTTCAATTTGCCATTCATAGCAATTAACTCCAGTTACTTGTAGATTTAATCAAAAATCACCATGTTTAGTCTCAATGACTGACGACTCAATCCCAGAATCCGCCTCTGTGGTAGAAGACTTGTTGTCATGGTGACGTCCCACGGGATGATCTGTTAGTGCTAGAATCTGGAAAGTAACGCGATCTCCTAACGTAACGTCTTTAACGCGTAATGTGTGGACGTCCGCGGGCATGATAGATCCATACAGCTTACTGTCCTTCAACAGCTGATAGCCCTACAAAGAAAAGATCAAGATTAATTGTAGTCCAATTATGACAGAAATAATCTTTATTAACTGTTAACTGAAAACTTTGCTACAGCAATGTTTCACATTATTTTCGCTTGGAATTACTTTTTCCAGATTCCACAACAGTGAATTCTTACTGAAATAGCCGCGTCACCGTACTGCTGTGGCATCTCCCAAGTGATATCTATTCCCTCTGTGTGCATTCCCTCCAGCCGTAACATTGGACTCTTGGGTGGTGCAGGGCACATCACAGGGAGGGTGTTAGAAAGTTCAGATTCAGTTAAACAGAAGATCTTGTTTGATTGAGGATCAACCTTCCTCATTCCAGCGTAAGCCTACAATAGGAAATTATTCTGGCTTAAAAGTCTTCAAAATCAACAAGTATGCCATGGGTTTTTGGTTTGCTTTAGCAGGAAATGTTTCTCATAAGGTTCCGTAATGTTGTAATATGTTATGTCGTGCATAAAGTCTCCCAAAATCTTGTTCTGAAAGTCATAATGAATCCTATTTCCCCTTCTAATTGTAATAAACAGCTGTGCTAAAAATTGGCGAGCGATCCAACAACAATGATTTACACAGGAACAACCTTTGCTGAGACTGAAACTTGAGAGTACGCATCTGCTGAGGGAACGACGTATGACATGGCTAAGATGTACGTGACCCAGACAGTCAGTTTCCCACTGTAGGCAATATATTTCAAGCTTGCCAATAAGGTTTGTAACAACAATGACATTTTTGGAAGAAATCCGTGTACTGATGAAGAGTATGCGGAGCTGACGTTACCTTGACGTTGATATCGTATGATTGACCACAATTTAAGTCCGTGACAACGTATTGATATCCGTTCATGTTACTGCTGGAGTTCGATTTGATTTCACCGTGCCACGTACCATCCACATAAACTCTGTCAAAGGTTGGCAAGAAACCATTACAGATGTACAAATATATTCATTCAAAATATTTTTCAATCCAAATCAAATAGTGAAGTCGTTGTATTGTTGCATCAATTTTACAAACCAACCAGTAACCCACCTGTAGAATATTATATCCTCTCCATACGACACATTACTTGGCGGTTTTTCGAAAGCGATAGTGACAGATCCTTTCTTGTACGACGGCTGTTGTACGATGTGTGGTGGAGTTGGTTGCGTCGGGCACGTTACCTGCAGCGTGTTAGACAGTTCACTGTTTCCGATAGAGTGGCTCGTCACAGCTACCACATTAACACTGATGGTGCGTCCTAATAAAAAATTTAAATATTTAAACTTGGTCAACTTCCTAGTAAATTGTTCCCTCTTCTTTTTTTAAACAACACAAATAAATATACAGCACCTGACCCAAATGTTATTTAGTCAAACTATGCACTTTTTCATGCTGAACTGTAGGAACACAACAAAATGCGCTAACGTATCCCAGACTTTTTTTACAATCGTTTATTCCCTTCCACTAATCTTAATATTCCTGATATTTAAACCAGTACACGCAGTGCTTTTTTGTGATTTAGGAAACTCTTTTCCAGAAGGTCGATATTTATTGGTGGCTCGTATGGAGTCACCTTAGTGGTTGGATTGGCTTTTTGCCCCAAAATTCTGTGAATGTAGGAGTGGTGAGGATAATCAGAGATGGTGGGGACAAAAATAAACTTTTATTCTCTCACCATTGTGCTGTTTTATCCTTGCACCCTTACTTCCTTGTACCCTTTCACCCTTTCCCGTGACTGGCACACCTTTTGACTTTGTTCCTTTCGCCTTTGTGCTCTTGCACCCTTTCACCCTCATGCCCTCACACTACTTTTCAAGACCTAATATTTTAATTCTATTATTTTAATTTAAAAAAATGGTTATTCTAAAACCCTCTCCAAATACACAAAGGATAGCTTAGCATGCCTTAGACAAGACTGTATATCATCAATACTAAAAGTATGCTTAGTGATACATAAGACTTATCGAGACAAGACTCCAACGAAGTATGGTGCAAGCTAATTCAATTTAAAAACTGATCGTAGCTGTAGCATTACTTGATTTAAGTAATGAAACAACTGTACAAGTTCGTGAGCCATAACAAAATCATTAATTTGTTTACTCATGATCTTTAATCGTAATAATTATATTATTTTTAATTCCATGTGACATAACGCACCCGGCTGAAGATTGTCGATTGTGGTTTTGCGTGTACTTGTGGACAGAACTTCTCCGAGCTGTTGATCGTCCACACGGACCATGTATCCCGTGACTGGCACATCTTTGTGTGATTCTACTTGGTCCCACTCTAAAGTAACCTGGAGTGAAAACACACACCTGAAGCATAAACACTGTCGCTTTTCCACACATACATCAACTGTCTTGTTTGGTCGCACCCGAGGTGTAATGTTACAAAAGAGTATGACTGACAGTTTACATAGGTCTTACAGCAAGAAATCAAGATACTTTAAACACGATTTCAAAATACCTGATAAAGATCCGAGGCAATGGCCTTCAGTTTGGGTCCTGGTGGTGGTCCCAACGTCGTGTATTTGATGGTGTTACTCTTGGCCTGTAGTTCCATGGGTTGTTGTGCGTTGACCAAACCGTAATTCGCCACAACAAATATGCGATAAGTCATGCCAGGAATGAGTCCTGTAACGTGACACGAATTTCCAGAAGTGACATTCCAGCAGTGTTGAACTGCGGGTATTGCTTCACCGTCATCATCTTGCAAGCATTCAAAACTAAAAATAAAAACAAGAATGTCTTCCGGTCGAAGGCATACCATCCACATAACACACAAGAAAGTCTTCTTGCTTGACCGCAAGAGGCACACCGACCGACCAGTAGAAACTACCCACCGGTCCTGTCCGCGCGGCACCCCTGATCCTGTCCGGTGGATACCCCTTGGTCCTGCCTAGGGGTACCCCAGGGCAGGACTAGAGACAGGAATGGGGGTACTCCGCCAGGCAGGACCAGGGGGGACACAGTTACAGGTTCGGCCCGGTTAATTCGAATACGGTTGATTCGAAGGCACGCTTAATTCAAACTTCCCCCAAGTCTTTGCCCAGGGGCCTATCTTTTCAATGTTAAAAAATTCGCACACGGTTAATTCGAAGTTCCACTAATTCAAAGGGATTTCAAGAGTATCTTAATTCAAAGACACTGTAAATTGAAGTTTTAGGGATCTGAAATCGAAGTTAATTGTAATTTGAAGGGCTAAATCAAAGTCTATCTTTATTCAAAAATTTTGAATTAGAACTCAGATTGTTAATTGAAGTCTTGTATACTGTAATGCACAAAGAAAAGCATTTTGTCTGACATGTTTGACATACATTCAATACTATTTATTGATTTTTTCTATGTACTGTTTGACATGTTCAACATGATATAAAACTAATGCATGGAATACATAGAGGAGACTGAGAGGATTCCAATGGTTCAAGCGGATTGAAAATTGGACCATTATTAAGAAAGTTATAGTCATTTATGTTGACCTGTTCGACATACATCCAATTGCTATCTATTGATACCTTTCTGTGTACTGTTCAACATGTTCAACATGATATAAAACTAATGCATGGAATGCATAGAGGAGACTGAGAGGATTCCAATGGTTCAAACGGATTGAAAATTGGACCATTATTAAGAAAGTTATAGTCATTTATGTCCACCTATTTGACACACATCCAATTATTATCTATTGATACCTTTCTGTTCTACATGTCTGACATGAAATAAAAGCAATAAATATTCATTCTAATTTGAATATATCAACCATAATACATAGTAATTGAATGTATGTTGAACATGTCAAACAAAATAGATCTACTTTTCCTTTATACAGTACACAATACACAGCCATGAAGCCACATGTAAAAACACATGAAAGGATGCTATTCACATAAAAGGACGCTATTTTCTAATTCAAAGTAGGTCACATTCTAATTCAAACTTTAAATCAAAGGAAGCCACAATTCAAAGGGATAATTTAAACAAAGTTCTAATTCGAAGCCTTAAACCGAAGTTAATCCTAATTTGAATTTCTTCAAAAGTTTGAATTACAGGCACAACTGTAATTCGAAAATCCACTTAATTCAAAGGGAAAAGCTCATATTTATGCACTTCGAATTAACCGGATCTAACCTGTAACAGACAGACACCTGTGAAAATATTACTTTCCCCATCCTTCAGATGCGGCCGGTAATAAATCGCTACAACATTTACAATAGACAGAAATTTGATTTTATTTTTCAAATCTTACTTTGATATTGAGTAGCCTTGACCTTGAGATGACCTTTAAGTATACTTAAGTGACTCTTAAAGTAAGTTTTAGTGAAATACAAGCATACCCCCCCCCCCACCCTGGACAGGACCAGTGGGTAGAAGTAAAGATTAAGTAAACTATGACATTTTATTCATTTGACCTTGACCTTGATCCAATGGCCTAGAGACTTGAAATTGACTTGGATGCAGTTAAAATGTATCTGTATACTGATAATTAAGTTCCTAGCTATTGTGGTTCAAGAGCTAAAGCCTGAATAGACACACACACAAACTTGAGTGAAATTAGTACTGAACAACAACAAAGAGCGCGATGATTCCCTAATTAGCAAAAATCGATGTGTTGTACTGAGTCTGGCCTTGCCCACTGAGCATATTTCGAAATGTCATTTAAATGACAAATAAATATCAATACTCATGTAGAAGTACCTGATATTACTGTTGACCTCTTTCTTGAATTTGATTCCCACCACATTAACAACACTAACGAGGAGACGGTACATAGGTTCACCGGAGCGCTCGAAGTGCCATTTCACAGCCACGGCATCAGGTCCCATATTTTCTGCACTTGGGATAGGAGCGGGTAAGTACTGTTCCTGTTGGTAGTGATACAAGTAAAACATAATTGGCATAACAGTTATTCAATCAGTTATCTTATGACTACAAGTCTATTATATCTTAAATCTCACGCAGTAATTGGATTTATTAAAGAATAAATCTTAATCAAAAGACTATTACTGAACATGTGTACCTGCCCTTCCTGATGCCCGACAACAGGGACAGCGGCTGCCACGGCGCTGGACTCAGGCGTCACGGTGATTCCGGCCGGTGACTTGTCCGTTATTGTCAGATGTGCATGCTCCTGTACCTCCACTTCAACCTTTGTTTTCTTCCGCTTCTTTTTCTTTGCTACAAATTATATTGCATAAAATTTTGATAATTGCTCAAGGAAAATTAACACTGCTTCTTTCATGAGAGTTTGCCTAATTTAACATAATCAATGGGTCACAGAAAATGCTCAATAAATTTCTGATCACATGAAGAAAGCTTGAAACAATTTATTTTAAAAAAGTGACCACACAGCTCGTGATAGACCAGTCACAAGCGTCACACACAGTGAGTTCACCAATTTAGAATGTTGAATATTCAGACCAAAATCTTTTTCAGAAGTTTGATTTCAGCCTATCACAAACCGTCTGATCAAATTGAAAAAAAAACAACTAATTCCCAAATAAATAAACATAAAATAATCTAAATCCTATTTTCCACAAAACCCAAAAGAAATAAATTAACACCCAAACATGTGTGAATTTAATTCCCCTAGCCGCTTTCAAGTGAGAAGCTTACTGGGAAATTGCCTTACAAAACCCACGTGACTGACTGGTCTTGTACCTCAGATAACCATGGTGACAAGTGATTAAAAATTAGGTTATCTTTAAATCTTACCTTCATAAGAAACAAAACAGAACTTTTTGTTTTTCTTGCAAAGTTAAGTTACTCGCTGAGTAGTGTCTGACATATGCATGCAGATACATTGCAATAATATCCCAACCTTGTGAACATAATGACATGCCAATTCCATCCGTTTCGTTACAAACTTAAAATGATATCGACATCACATAACATTATGGAACTTCAATAACATTTCTGAAACTTTATTGTGTGAAAATCATACCGTATTCAAATGTGGTGTCTCATCCAAACATAACCGTGACAGTATACATAATAATCGAGCAACATACTAATCGCTCGATGTTTTACAAATAAAGTGATATACAAATAACTCATGACCAACTCGTACAATCATACAAAATATATTATCTCTGTATGTGTACTATTTACAACATACTTAGGATATGCAGAGACAATGTGAAACAAAGTAATGCATTATTTGGTCGTTACAAACAGAACTCGTTAACCATTCCAAGAAACATTTAGTGACAATCCTGGGAGAAAGCTGCCCAGACAGTTTTCAGAGTTCAGACTGTAGGGCACGAGTGCACTTTGACGGAAATAGCATTTTTTGTAGCTGGATCTGGAAAGTGGTGGTGTCCGGGCCATCAGCTGTGCACTGAAGAATTACAAATATTCACACGTATGTATTTGCGAATATGTCTTCTTGAAATAGATGCTATACAATGTGTTCTTAGTAAATATGTGTCATTTAACTTTTCTGACTACATTGCTATTTATCTTTCTTCTATTTCTAGTTTCTAAGGATAACATTAGAAAATATAAAATGTGCAATTGATGGAAACTTAATATATCTGTCCAACTAAAGATTTAGATACCACTTATGTTTAACAGGAATCTCAAACCTTAAAATGGCAATATTTTGAATACGCTTATTTCTTGTATTGTATGATTTAAATCTTAATCTTCAGTTGGACAGAAATATTAATTGTTCACCGATTACAATTTTAGATTTTCAAATGTTGTCCATAGAAACTAGAAATTGAAGGAAAAAAATGACAATGTAGTCAGAACCTTGATTTGAATCCGACCCGTGATCTGGACTTATGCCGCTGGACACTTCGACACTTTGCAAAATGAAATAATTGATATTGAAATGACTTTTGCTTAAAAGTTCACTTCTTCAGCAAAGTTCAATGAAATTACATTTACTAAAAATAAGACAAACTGAATGCATATGTTTTAGAATAACACGTATTGGCAAATACGTCTCATTCTTTCACACGTACATTTTTGCAGGTAAACATACTAATTAACCTCATTCCGTCAAGTGCACCAGAAATCCCTAGCATCCAAACTCTCAGCATCCAAACTGAGTCACCTGGTGACAATTATACTACTGTTTTAAGCATTTCGTACCTTTCCTTCTGATACTTCCAGTGCTACTGGCGATGCTCTCTGAATCATCCACCTCAATCTCTAGTTGTTTAGATGCACTGGGTATCGGTGGTTTGGTTGACAGGATCTTGCCGTTTAAGTCCATGCGCTTCATTGCCGTGGTCGCCCCAGCAACCGATTTCATTTTATTTATCCAAGGACCTTCATTATTATTTTTTGTTTGAAATTCACAATTTGTAAAGCTGATTTGCTATCAATATTTCAAACATGAGGTATTTTTATTTGGACATGCTGTATTGAGAATCTTGGTTTACCGACGCATTGTCACATTGCAGAATTTAGATTGCATTTGTAAAGTGTACCTTGCTGTTGCCATTACAATCATAAGCTACGATAATTTAACTAACTTATTCAGCATACCAATGAAAAAACATAAACATTGAATTAAATTTGTGAAATTCATAACAATAGTGACAAACTACTGCAAACTTTACATATTATGTCACAGGAACTTCACGTAGTGTTCACAAACATTCAGAATGATTCTGGGTGTAACATGCGAGTTAAAATTTTCATATTTTTCAGTTGACTTCTTAGAAACATCAATACTCTACTTCTTGCTTTTATTCAGTGGCTCTTCTTCCTGGATCCGGCTGTTTCCTTATCGCTAGCAGAATTTCTACTCATTCTTACTATTTATTTTTCTCAGCATTTTGTCTCAAATCGGGGATGCTACCATTGTTCAGCATATTTGGAATAACTTTTCTAGAATTCTTTGCCCTCGCTCTGGAACTTCGTCGTCCCTCAACAGATTCTCCAACATGCCCCTCCATTTTTACTCTTAATTCCTCTTTCTCTATTTCATTGGCTTGATTCTTGAGGACATTGCTCTTAAACTCACTGGAGATGTGCACTGAACTCCTCCTGGACAGATTATCTATGAAGTCTATCCCGCTGGTACATGACTTCATTGACCGTGCACTAGCAGGTCTACTCTTGCTGGACCCGGAACTCATTGGTTTGGTCATTGATCTGGCACGGTCGGGTAAGGAGGTATTTTCAGTCCTGCCCACTGACCTGGCACTTTCTGGTCTTGATATAGGGCTAATTGGTCTACTACTACTGGGTGGCTTCTCACTACCTCGTGTGCCACGAGTACTACTCAGCCGCCTGCTGCCAGATCGAATACTGTTTGACTTTGTAATTTCCTGTACTTCTGGAGATTTACTTTTCTCATTTTCTTCCCACCCAGCTAAATCCCGAAGATCAATTGCCTCTGGTTTTTCTAACTGATGATTCTCCGTTTCGTTATTACTTACTTCCAGGTTTTCTTGGCCTTCTACATTTGGCTTTTTATATTTTTCACTCTCATTAGTCTCCTGTGTTTCGGAATCAATTGAACACTGATCATAATTATTGACCAGTGAATAATGCTGACCTAAACTGGGGGTTTCTTTTGTGACATGAGTATTCTGCTGGCTGTGTTCTCTCTTTACTAACCCTTCCACACCAGGTGTTTTATCTGGCTTTCCCTCAATCATTCTGCCCTCCACGATCTCTTGCCTGGTACCTACCAATTCACATTCACTTTTTCTATCAATTAAATCATTTTTACTTGCGTGTGCATTTTGTTCTCCAGCTTTCCTGTCCTCTCCCATTTCCTGTTTCCACCCCGGAAAAGATTCATTTTCTAACTCCCAGCCATTAGTCAGTGTTGTACCATCTACAATTTCTTTTTCTTCTGGCTTCTTCGAAATTTCACAGCCCTCATAATCGTTTGTATCAGTATTTTCATTTCTGTCAGTTTTCTCTACTACTTCGCCACTGTCCTCATAATTAGCACTGTTATCACCACAAATTACGACATCTAAAGTATCTTCTTGTCCTGACTCAACTGCTTTTTCTATCACTATAATGCTCCCTTTTCTTGGTGTTCTTTCGAGTGTCCCTACCCCATCCGTATAACAAGTTCCAGCGCTGTCAGACCTAACATTTTCCCTGTTATTGTTATTATTATTTCCTGCGCTTATTATGCTAGAATGGGAATTTCTACTACCCGGCCTGTCTTGACTAGTTCTACCACTTGAAGGCCTGTTAACTTCACCATCTGATCTAACTGCAAGTCCATCCTCTCCCGATCTTATACTGCTGAAAGACCTTACGCTGGAAGGTGAAACCAACCCGTTACACGGTATCGGAGTGTCTGCCTTACCCTGACCGGAACCGGAAACTGACGCATGAGCACCAGGTCTCTCAGTATCCGGTAGGCCTTCAGTAACTGACCAAGCTTGCGATGGTCTTTTGACAACAATATGGTTTGATCCATGTTGTGATTGTGCACTCACTGTTCTTTTGATATCAGTCCAACTACCACTAGCTTTTTCAACTGCACTGCTGGGTCTACTTCTCCCAGAGTTATTTTCAGGGTCTCTTGGGCCCTGCTTCTCAGATATCTCACTATTTGATCGAATTAATGACCTATCACTTTGTGGCCTTTTCAACATTCTACCTCTTTCTGAACCAACCAATCTTGGAGATCCTAATCCTTGACCTACACTGTCACGTTTACCATCTGGTTCAGTTTGATTAGTAACTGGTCTATTGCTACTGTGACTCCTCCCATCTGAAAATACCGTAGTTCCCCTGTTAATATCAACTTCATCCCTAAAATCATGCTTCATGATCGTATGGTTAGATCGCGAAGACACCGACGAACCGGCAATAGTTTCATGCTGTGATTTGGTAGACAATCGATTTCCATGCAGGTGCGAAGAATTCTTAAAATTATTTTCTTTCACGACGTCATGCTTTTCCTTGTAGGATTCGCTCAGATTGTGTGACGGAACAGTGAATTTCCGCTCATGTGTTGGTGGAGGCATGCGGTGTATCCGCCGGCCATAAGGGTCGTTACGCAGCATGTTCATGCTCAAATGTGCAATCTCCACCACATCGTCTCTGCGGTGACACGGGCGCAGTGGTGCAGGGCGCTGGAACCTACCTTGTTGCATGCTATAGTGATGGTCGTGCCAGTACTGGTATTGGAGATAAGGTCCCCTTTGGTATTGGACTGGACCTCTCTTACCTTGTGTGGCATCTATGAATCCAATGTTCTCCCCCTGCCCGGATTCCTGTGCATAGTGGTCGTGGTCACGTTGTTTAGTGACGAGAGATTCGAAAGGAATTCCGTTTATGAGAGGTGCGGAGGATTGGCTACGCTGCTCTGGGAATTCCAAAGTAACGAAATCTTTCCTGCTTAAAAGCCCTTTGGAACCTTTGCGTTTGAAGGGTGAATCTTTGTCGACAATGTTCAATGGTGATTGACTATGCATTGATGAATGTGCATATTGGGAATTCAAAGAGGCCTGAGTTCCTGATTCCATAAGTTGACGCTGTGGTTGGGTGTACCGCACTAGAGGATACTCAACTGGCGGCATAGGTTCCTGGTAAGGTCCGGAATAACATCCTTGCTGCAGATATCTTTGTGGTGTTTGGTGACCATGTGGTAGAAAAGGTTGCAGCAAATTTGGAGCATGGAACATTGCTCTTTCTTGCATAGTAGCACCAGGTCCTGGGGGCAATAGATGACTTCGATCTGGTGCAAACATTTGAATACCGATCTGCTGTCCCACCGGCATTTGTTGCAAGTTAAACCTAGCTGTTTCCGGACTTAGTGTGTATCCACTGTCGGTTTCACTTTCATCTTCAGCTTCTTCATTCTCTTCTTCATTATCGTTTTGGTAAGCATACTCATGTTGTTCCTGTTTCATCTTTTCTTCCTGGATCTCATCCTCATACTGCTGGGCCTCTTCTGATTCAACTCCTTCTTCTATTGTTTCCTCAATGGAAAGGTTTTTGTTGACATAAGGTGGATAGTGTGCCATTGGTGCAGGGGGCACAGAAGCTGGCCACCTTGTTCCTGGTAGAACAGGCTTTTCATACCCCTCAATCACGGGGGATTTGTAAGGCTCTAGATCCCTGATATAACCACCCTTAATTTCTCCACTACCCTTTCCTACCACCCCTCTACCCATGTATACATCTTCCTCACCTTCACTACTTTCTACCAATCGGTCTTCTCCTGAAACAATATCAGTGCATCAAATTTATAGGCCTTTAAGTGATTAAAAGAAAAATGTTATAATTACAAGTATAATAATCTTTGTACAGTTCTATAAAAAGATTTTTCGAAAGTAAAATTAATAAATAAAATATTCAATAATAAACAATTCACAAATATGAATGTGGAATTTTTAATAATTTCTAAGCGTAGGCTAAGAGTTCTTACATTCACTGGTTCCAGAACCATACATTTGTCACTTTTTCGACCAATTTGCGATACAACAACGAAACTAACTTACTTAAATGAGTGAGTCAGTAAATAAAGTAAATCATGCTTTCTCCACTATCAACTTTACAAAGGCTCAAAACATTCATGTGACAATTATCTTTGATGCACGACTGTATGTGAACCATGCTGGGATTCGAACGGACCTTCTTCCTGTGCAGCCGTTGCCACAACCACATTATCTAAACTTTGCATGGAAAACCTGGTTCTGCCCTTGAGATCACCACCACAGTGTTCTCCAGGGGTGTCAGGTTCTGTGCTCGGGGTAGTCGCATAAGTAGTTTGAGGGGTGGTCAAGTCCATATGGACCACTGCTTCTTTTGGAGCATCCTCAGATGCTCCTGGTATGTTCGGAGAGCAATCAAAATCGAAAATCGCAATCAGAAAATTAGTCATGGAGTTCACAACAGAGGAGTCCAATTTTTTAAACTGAATACTATGAAAAAGTTAACAAGAGAACTAAGTTGTTTTAACTCCAAACCCTTGATGTACAATACAAAGCAAAGTTAGTGAAAGTCTTACCATGATCAATGTTTGGCACAATTCCTGACCCTTCTCTAATTTCAATGTACTCCTTGTACAAGTCATCGTCATCAATTCTGACCTCTTCAGGTGGCAGACGAATGCTTGCGGTATCCAATGGTAGAGTTACCTCAAGTTCATTTGACATTTTAGGACTGGTACCGTCTGAAACAGGTAGAATAGAGGAAACCTATATTGTGGCATCTTCCTTTTTTTTTTTTTTTTTTTTTGGTGTACCTGACATAATATCTAAGACAAAAACCTAAAGCCGCAATATTAAGTTCTGGAAAATGTTTTTGCCAGATTACTCCTATTGTCTTTCTACAAATATGATTAAAATAATTGGAATTTGTGTGTAGTGAAAGTAAACTGAAACACTCCGTTCAAGTGGCCGTCATCGAAAAGGAGAAATGTGTTAATTGAGAAATATGATCTTTGTTGTGCTTTATACAAAGGAATTTTGTACATATCCACATGCATTGGGAGGTTGGATCTACAAAGGCTGCACAAGCATTGTCTTACAAGACGTACCTTGTGGTATGGCGGCAACTACGATCTTATAAGCTTGGTTGATGGCGCAGCCCTCAATGACCACTTTACATCTGTCACTACTTTGATCTGGTACCACCTGTTGAAATAAGAAGGAGATATCTGCCAAACATTAAAAATCGAAACGAGAACCATTATTCTTTGTGTAAATTTCTTATGATTGTATTCGTAAATGTGGTACCCTACCTGATTCCCACACATCTGTCCATTGAGATAGATTCTGTATCCGGCAATAGGCGCTTCTGATGTAGATATTGCCATCCACACCACAGCCAACATATCAGGACGGTCCGTCGTCTCCAGTGATATGAGAGGTCCACCAGTTCCTGTTGTCTTAGGATTCTTCATAACCTGTGAAGGAGTAGAGATTAAACTTATGTGTTGGAAAACAATAAATACATGGTCATTTTAGGGTATCTGCAAGATTTTGGATTCATACAAATAAATCTTATTACAATGCCCTAAATTTCCAGTTTCCACACAGTGGTCTGTTCGTGAAATTGAATACAATAACTCCCCCCCCCCAAAAAAAAAAACCCCAGGATACACGGCTGGTATATTTTTGCTTTTCCAGGATTACTGTATTTTTGCCATAATAATAAAATGTAGAAAATATCCCATCATTATTCAAGGACTGGAAAACCTTCGCTCCATTTCCTGGTACTTCAGGTTTTCCAAAAGTTGTGGAAACCCTGCATATCAGTCAGAACTTTTATCTTATTATAGTATTCTGAGGCAAAGCTGCAAGACGGTTGCATCATTCTAGCGTATGTCATTTCAGTTGTAAACTAATATACTAATGTAAAATGCAAAAATTGTACGAAAATGAAAAGCCAATCAATCGTTTATGTCAACATTTTGTTTCTTGTCTAATACTGCCGTTTTTTGTAGAAATGTTCGTAGGAAGCGTATTTCAAAAAACTCAAATCCCTCTACAAGATATTAAAAAGTCAAACAAACTACTATCCTTTCGTCTTACCAGTTTGTTAGATTTGTGTGGCAGATACATGGAGTCGTTGGGGTAAACTTCCAGTATGACTTCATACACACGACCTCCGGCCAGACCAGCGACATTCAGCGTGTTGTACCGTGGTGGAAAAACGTCACAGTACGACACACCATTCAAATAAATCTGCGAAATACACAAACGCAAAGTTGTACCTTTGACTGCACGGCTCAAGGAGTAAAATTGGCCAACGATTTAACATGAGTCGTTTGAATAGTCGTTTGAATTTTAGAACATTTGTGAAATTTAAAAACATTTACCAGCCAATTAATGAACAACAAAGATATTCCAAACTAGCACTGCAAGCAAGGGTGACCTTCACTTTTCTCAATTGTTGATGTGTTGGTTTTTATTATCCCATCAAATGAATGCAATGATTCTATTTACTCTCTTAATTCCAATGTTCAAGAACACAACATACCTGATATCCCCTGACCAACCCGATAGCCTCTCCAGGAGGAAGATCCCAGAAGATTTCCACGACTCCTGGTGCAGTGAAACATCCCCGTATGGTTGGTACACATGCCCACCACTGGTACATTGCCGTCTGTTAGTACACAAAGGTTACGCAATTATTTGCAGGTTCGGCGATTGTTAATTGCATTTTTGTCATGGGATGAAAAATTATTGTCAGAAAGCACAATACAGTAACATGTACGACTGTGAGCACAAAATGAAGACAAACTTTCAATGTTACGGTGGAAATATAGTGGAGTAAAAGCGAAAGGAGATCGCTTAGAATGGACAAAGATGAAAGAAATATTCGCTTTCGCTTTCGCATCAATATAATTCCACCCTTAAGCACTCGGTATCTTATTTATTGAAACTGTTACGTTACACTTAAACTCACTAAAGTTAAATGTAATTCGTCTAGTGATGTATACGTTATGTTACATTCAATATACCGTGTTAATAAGCGAAACAGAAAACAAGAGAAGTCAACTCTGTCCTTAAAATGGACAGCAAGATCTAGGCAGAACTAGACTAATGAACCAATGAAAAGCAGATTAATCGTATGACTCCAGTTTAACGGCGAGGGTTCTTCCGTCGTCTCCGTTTCTGGTGATAAAACAAAGAAATAGACCTTTGAAATTAATTTGTAGAACAATGTTTCTTGAACGAAATCAGGTTTTACATTTCATATTACTGTTTCTAAGAGTGCTAATGAGTTTCTGAGGATACACTCTAGGATTACTTAAAAGCTACTTGGGGTATGAGTTTTGAACAAATTTTCTAGTCTGAGACTGTTGCTAAACTCACATGCTTCCTAATAGGTCATGTAGGAATCTAAATACTATTAAGTTTTCGGATGACGTGAATCAAACTATCATTCTCTTGCTCTCAAATTTGCTCAAACCATCTTGGTTCTACTTAAGACTGAAGGTCTATTTACACGAAAGTGAAAATTCGCGCCGTCTCTGTTTTCCGTTTTCCACCTCTGTTCTCCGGGGTTTTTTTGGTTTTGTTTTAAAAGTCTATTTTTAAATGTTGAATATTTTTAATAAAAAGGTCTGAATAATTATGATTATTAAAAGTGATTATTAAAGTGGAGTGGAAACAATGGATATAAGAAGATAACATTCCTAAAAGTTATGCCCAAAAATAGCTCAAAGGTAAAATAGACCACTCTCCAGGGCAATGAGATCAACTATGTGCAAAATTATATTTGCAAAAAAAAAACATGAACAGAATGAAATGATTTTATTATCTTGTAAACAGTATATGTTTAAAATGATATTTTTAATAATATTTTCCTTAGAAGAGTCATTCTGGTTAGGACTTTTTATTAGATACATGTTCTAAATTAACATGTCTTATAACCCCCTCCTTAAGGAAATATCTTATTTCAACAGTTTGGATCTAGATAGAAGTATGTGTAATGACAGGAACCACCACTTGGCACTTTTTTGGGAAGGTTTGGGGTCTTCTAGGTTTTAAACTGTCTTCAGAATTTATTGATTAGCCAGAGTGAAGCATTTGTGGAGCATCCAAAGGAGATTGTGGCAAGAGAGGAAGCAGGTTCTACCACTGTGGCACTTTAATAGGAGTTTCTCCATGCCAAAAGACCTAGTCACCCCTCCAGTTTCCCAGTTTTTTCAAGTGGTATCTTCCACTTGTCAGTTAAGGCCTCAGTTTTAAATAGCCAATAGTCAAGCCAACATATCTAACTGCTAATACAACTAAATTGCAAGGGAAAATCCATTTAAATTCAAGTATTTCACAAACTTTCTAATCTAATATCATTTAAATTAGCTTGTTAACCAAATGTTCAGTCATTTTATTGCAAAATTTTCGGTTCCTTTGGTTGTAACTTTCAGGCCTGTTCACATAATTCTTGTATGTTCAATATTCTTCTAACTTAAGGCTGTTCATGTAAGTCTCTAAGTTTTCTAGCAACTAATAGTAATTTTATTGTGTTTTCTAGTCACATCCAAGGGTCTCCTCCTATGGTGTACTCCTGGAACTCCATGCAGTTAGCAGTTAGTTAACATGGTGCCTGGTCTCTGGAGAGGTGATATATGTCATTTGCTACCTTTTTGTGTATTTTATTTCAATTAATGAAGGTCCAGGTTGTGTCATTTTATGACTGAAATGACTGAATCTAGCTGAAAATAGCAGTTTTAAGTGACTGTGTGTGTGTGTGTATGTATGTGTGCATCTGTAGTTCAATAGCTTACAGTCTTTAAAAGTTTGCTGCAATATTCACAGTATTTTCCGTATTTTCAGTTATTTAGGCTCCACCAATGGGAAGGGCAAAGTTCTGGGTAAATCTTCCAAATTTCAATAGTTCAGCATTTTCTCCACAGTTTGTAACTTTCCTGCAATAAACTCATTCAAACTTTTAAAGTATTTCATTAGTTTCTTCTTTTGTTCACATCTTATTGAACTTAGACACCTGTTATTTCAGTTATTTCATTAGGATATGTTACAACCTGGTCTCTGGGCATTTACATGTAAATTTATGTAAAGACTAATTTATATTTTTATCAAATATTTTGGCATACATTATTTGAGTGACAGCATGGCTTCCATTCTCAGAAAAGTACATGGTCTGGCATGTTTAAATTAAAATTGATACAGATTACATATGTAAAATAGTTAAATTATGTCATTTAAAGACATGGATCATCAACAGAAGGGACTTTAGAAGAGAAATATTCAATAATACATGTCCTTTTCTGACACAAACATTAGTCTCCACTACCATTATCATTGTGAATATCATTATCATACTCAAAACGGAGAACAGAGGTGGAAAACGGAAAACAGAGACTGCGCTAGTATTCCTAATCCGTTTACGTTTGCGTTTCTCTCGACGTCAGTATTTTACCCAGTACACAGACTTGAGATGCACTACAGGATAGTAGTATGATTAGACATACACAGCGGTGACGGCACACATAACACATCCCAGTAGTGGTATGAGGAGGGTTGGTGCTGCACTGTAACCGTTTGACGATGCGAGGTGTTTTGAGCAGAGGTGGTTTTACAGTCTTTGAATCTTTAACCTTAGATACCGAGATTGGTGCGTTGCACACAGAGGATCTGACAGTCTGGTGGCCTGATTGGAGGTATGCCTCCTGCACCCCAGTGCCGGGCACCTTTGGCGGTTGGATGTCATTTGCCACAGGTGGTAAGTGGTGGAAGTATCTGGTTGATTCCATAATTCCAGAGAGACTGGACTGGCAGGTTCCCAGGGTGACGCTATTTGGACAAGTGCGCCAGGTTTCACGGCCGGAGTATAAGGCGTTTGGTACCTTGGTCGACAACTGAGTAGACATTGTGTCCGGGTAGCGTATTCTGGGTGTACTACTGCTGTATGTGTGTGTGTCACGCAGTTTAATTTGCATGGGCAGCGAATAAGGCATCTTGATATTTTTTAGTGAGTTTGGATTAAACAGTCGTGGATTGAGAATTGTGTTCAGATAGAGCACTCTGGAGGTAGGAACTTGAGGCGGGTGCCAACGGTGGCGCACTCCGGTGTTGCCATGAAACACAGGAGGATGAAACAGCTGATATAGCAGCAATAGAAAAAGAAAGAAACCAGCAGATTGAAAGACAACAAGTAATTGCATACAATATGCAAACTACACTTACATTACAATAGAATTTGTTGTCATTTCTTAGAACAATAGTGTATTTTTTTATATTGATCTTCTGAGACAATAAAATTAACAGACCGAGTTGTCTCCACTCATAAACAAATTCTATTGTAAGGCCAATTTCTGATCTACATTAGACAATGAGATGTCGTACAAAATTGGGAAAAACAGTGTCTATTATTATTAAATTTGTCCATGATTCCTCATCTATTATCCACTTGAAGAAACCAGAAATAACATGTTGCAAACTAATAATAAAAAGTCGCAAGGGACACCGAACGCTCCCTTCAATCATTGCACACAAAAGGATAGCTCATTTCAGAAGTAAAAGTTGATACAATTGAATTGAAAGGCGGACCCAGGAAGCACTTTAAAGGCCTGATACGTCATGTGAATTTGAATGCATTTTTATTATTTCAAATGTTGAAAAAGATTTATGGAAAGCTAATCCTGGATTCGCCGCTACTGCTCAAAGTGTAAAAAGAAAATGCAATACCGATGGAGCCTTTCTGTAACTCTGTGATAGCATTAAGTGAGGGAAAAATAATGCCAAGTTTTATTGCTGAAGTTACGTCGATGACATTTAAACAAGTGGCGGGTCCAGGAGGCGCCACACCCCTTTCCCGGTCAATTTTCTTAAATTTCATGCAGTAAAAATAGCCAAATACAGGGCTATTCTGGATTCGCCATTGCAAATGTTTAACAAGATGGACATTACAATTTTTTTTATGTGTGTGTCTCACCGACTACTTATCTCGGCACTTCGTCGGAGTAGTCAAATGCACATGTCTTTTCAATTATCAACGTTTACGAAATGCGAAATGACTCAAATCCGAAAAGACCTCAGCTAACAAAACGCAGAAGTGATTTGCGAAAGCATGGTGAAACCTAAATTGTTTAATGATTTACCAGATTGGCAACAATTTGCCTCATGTTCTCTTCATATTCCTTTGTGATCTGTTCGTTCGATCTCAATAGTCGAACTTTCTTTTGCAGTTTTACTTTCGGTTTCCTAACGACGGGCTTCGCCCTACTGAACTGAAGCGAGCGGCACTTTTCCGGTGCGCCTTTCTCTTCTGACTCAACAACTGGTTTTATTACATTGGAAGGTTTCTCTTCTTCATCAATGTACTTTACGTGTTTTTCGTCAACCTCATCATCAGCCTTTCATCCATCAATAAAGGGACGAGGTATAATGTCATAGTTAAAATAAAAAGGAAATAGAAAACAAAACTGAACACTAAATTAAATAAACTACGTAATTAAATAAAAGCATTTAAAGAAACAAGCAAAATTATCTTGATACCCAAACATATTTCTACTGAATTAGAATGGTATTACAAAATATCAGAAAATCATACCGAAATTAATCATACCACCATATTTAATTTCGTCCACTACGATTTATTAATTTTGGTTTTGAAGATCCTCCGGACATGTTAGGACACCAAAATTTCAATAATAGAGTACAATTACTGATTAATAAACATTCACAGCTTTCTCCCTTCGGCATTATTCACATTGATTGCTGCCATTCAACGCATACGCAAAATGCGTCGAGGACCTAGAGCAGTGTTAAATAGATAACATAGGAATACATACCATGTTAGTAGTATCCTCTGGCACGGGTTCTTCATCTGATGGAATGTGTTTATCTTCTCCCGACAACACCCAGAATCTCCTGAAATAAGGAATTAGGCACTATGAAAGAATGCACCGGTTAACGAGTCCTTTCAGTTAAACTTGAAACTCCATGAGCTAACTTTGGTCCATAAGCTTGAACATATTTTTGAAACCATTTGCAAGCAAATAATGAAATACTGGCAATGTTAGAGTAGAGTACTCACTTAGATGTGAATATTTCGCTGTTAAGATGGTTGTCAGCAGTTGCCATAACACGAATGAAGCATAAACCAGAGTTCTTTAATATGATGCCTTTCTGTGGATTGTAAACCTGTGCCATAAGAAAGACATGTTAATATGGCACCGAATTTTCGATAAAATGTCAGCTGCTTCTCCAATATTTTATTTTTCTCCACAAGAAACGAGTTGAATATTAGCCACAAGAAAATACACATTTTTCAGTTGTGGATCCAAAACTACACAGAAGAGGGGAACAGCAACCCCAGAAAGGGACATCTAATTGCGTGGTTAGTGTTTTGAATGTGCATGTGTCTTGGTGGAAAAGAATCATAACTTACTAACATGCATGATCGACAGAAATCTAAAATGAATTTCTGTTGTATATTCGATGCTGGAATGAAAAACAATATTCTGGCCTCAAAAACCTAAATTGAAAGTTGTTCAGAATCATCTGAAACACTAAATTTATATAGAGATCTGATCTTTGGGGGAAGGGGTACAACAAAAAAACCAAAGTTTCGCGGGTAAGTTTTTCTTTGGATTCCTCACGCATAAATGTCAACTAGAATCTGAATGCAATGAAAAACACAGTGGGTGTCCCCTAGTTTCCAACAGAGCCACAAATATACAGGACTACATGCCTATATTACATAAAATATCTTCCCTTAACTAGTGCACCATAAGAATCAGATCATACCAATTATTCCAAATATGGAAAAGTTCTAACATTGGTGCCAAATTTTGCATTTTATGATCGAACTGAAGTGAAATACATTGCAATTGGGTGTGAAATCTGCTGGTTGTTACAACTTTGGCTTATCAAGAGGTATAAAAAGTGCTACAGCTTCCCCATGTGATTGATATATTTCCATAGAGAAGGGTGTGAACTAGTGTTGGTTTTTGATACACAACTAAGATTTCAGAGTAAAAGAAGAACTACTGAAGAACCTGACCCCATAAGTATATTACAAGAGTATCTTGGTTGGGTAAAATGTGATGAATCTACACTGAAATAGCCTTCCGTGAGAAATTACTGAAAGTATGACAGTAAGCCTCAAACCAAAGTCAATGCAATGTACACTTAAACTGAAGTCTTTCAGAAAAGCAAAAGTTGTTAAATCTGATATTGATTCAGATATTGATTATGAGTTCAAAACTTGTACACAGTGTTGTCTTAAGCATCCACCTAGCAAATGCTCTGCACATGATGAGGTCTGCCAAGTACAGTAAAACTAATCACTTCTTAAAACTTTATGGGAAAGGCCATGCACAGTTCATGAAAAAATAAATAGCTCAGATAAAGCTTACTGATGATGTATTCCAATTTATATATAATTAAGTACCAGTAATGAGTACAGAGTAGTAAGTAAAATATGCATGGCATTTGAAATGAAAAGAAACTCGTATTTTGTGAGTGTAGATAACATGTTCACTGAGTTTCATAGGGTTACAAAATAACCAGTTGGTTGAAGATTATAGTCAATTTAATTTGACAATATAATAAACTATTGTTACCATGTATCTTAGTACCAACTCTTATGTCAATCATGTAAAACCATAGTACTGCCATACATAGACACAGTCGCTTGCTTTGGCAATGCATGTTGATCTATGTTGAAGGTTTGAGTGACAGGAGTCTATTTTCATTACAACAATAATCTTCTATGTTTGACAAGCATGGTTTCATTATCTCTGGTCTCCTTATCTCAATATTTATTTTTACAATATTTCATTCATAGTAGCATAGAATACAGTAACATCTGATTGTCAGCTGAACTGGTACTTCCACAAATCATTAAAATATCTGTTAATTTGTCTTATTAAAACAGTTATGTTTTGACCAGCCAAGGGCTCCTCTCTATCTATTCATTGAAAAGTACAATTTATCAGTTTTTGTCTCCATTGCCTGCACACAAATGTTGCTATTTTCCAAACAAATAGATGTTGGACGATTGGTTTACACTGACAACAATGTACTGCCTCACCTTATCATAATGACATATGTACCTAAGCTAAACTCAAAGATTTCATTAATACATCCCTCCTTTCTGATATGTCTTTGATCTTCCCTTTGATTTCCTTACGTTATGTCTATCTCAGGGTATTTGGCCATCAATCAATTATTTAATTTGTTTTCTAGTAATGAACAGTTCTTTCCTGACAGCAGTAGGTCTGTGGCATGTGTGCACCACAGGCTCAATTTTCATAGATTGGATTGTTATGGCATAATTTTGGCAGAAGTGCCATTTCAACACACAAGAAATACATCTGATCAACAAACAAAAGGTCACAAAGCCCAGTACAATTCACCCTAAATTTCAAAGAAGGTTACTTCATTCAGCAATGAAAACATAAATATGAATGACAACACTTTTCCCCAAAACTAAGATCTGGGAAGCCTCTGTCAGAGAGTCAACTGGAACTCTTATCTGATGTCCTGGGTGTAACAATCATTGTATTAAGTTTTATTGGAGCAACATCATGCAACCACAAAAGCTTGGAACCTCTGCAAATTAACATAGCTGAAATGGTACACTACTTGAAATCCCACAATCAAAAAGAGGTATTGGCATACAAACATACATTCTGCACTGACAGAGATTTCTATCATTGATCACAATTAGGTTTACAGTCACAAAAAAATAGCCCTGTGACGGGCTGAGGTGGTTTAAGTTGAATGTGTCAAAAAGATGTCAAATGTCAAAAAGTCAAACACCTAGACTATGGAGGAGGTTCACAAAAAAAATAAA
>JBCAUG010551508.1:0-14705 GCA_038406175.1 Haplosyllis leylae | reverse complement strand
AACACCGTGACCCGCGCATCCTCCCACCCCACCACCACCACCATAATGGGACTTTAACAGTTTGCGGAGACTGATCTTTGACCGTGTCGGTCAATATTGTTGTTTCAACATTTTTGTTGTTTGAATTTTACCGTCCGCGTTTTTGGGTAGATGGTAATTTCAGTCGATTCTGTTTGTTTGTGTAAAATCTAACATTTTACCGAATTGTTTTATTCTACTTGCTTATATTTCCCTAAAGGTTGCGTTTTCTGTCTATTTTAAATGTTTCTGTGATCTGTGTGTTAAGCAAATGCTACGCTTCGACGCCTTTTTGTTTCCAATTGTCTATGTAATTAATGTTACCGCAAGTATTTTCAGTTTGTTTATCCTTCCCTTGTGTCGTCGCTTCAGGAGGACATGGAGTACAGGCATGGTTTCCATTTACTGTTTTGTAGAAGTCTATCGAACAGTTGACGCACTTGCTTTCGCTGTTTTCCAAGTACGTGCCCGCTGGACAAACTAAATGTTAAAACACCCATGAACATTTTCGTGTTCTTTATGGAAAGCAGAAAACGTAAACTTGGATATTGAATGGCTTTGTAAACGTTTCCTTTTCCAGGTATTGAAATGCTTTTTGACTTTTATCGTTAGATTGAAAAAACTCACCACATGAAGTAGCAGCCGTTGCTTTGTTAGGTATCGCTCCCTCGGGGCAATTGGAGCAACTGGTACTTCTGCCTGCTTTGGTCAGGTATGTTTTCTCTGGACAAGGTTTGCAAGTCGGCGGTGTGGCTTCGAAATAATACCCGGGAATACAAACTGCAGAATATTATTCACCACATGAAACAAAAACATCAATCATCTGGTTTAAATTTTGTATTTTTCTCTTTTTGAAAATTTAGATCTACTTTACATTGGCCCTGTTGTGTTACTGCATGGCAATATATGTCGTATCTGGTTTATTTTAGATAATTTTCTTCGTAAATTTTCGGAATTTGCATGCATTTTAATTTTGTGTTAGCAGTCCTTACTCACCACAAGCAGAAAATGAGGTGGATCCTGTTTCAGCAGTTGTCATGTGATCCAGGCAAGCGGTACATGCGTCGGTATCTCCATGCATGCTTTTGTACCTTCCCACTGGACACGGAGTGCAAGGAGAGCCATAATATCCCTCCATGCAGGCTGATTTAGAAGTTGTTAGTTGTTTAAACAGAGACAATAGGGTTTTTCCTAAATGAATTTCACTGAATTCACCGAATACAGTGAATCATGACAAAATCCAAAAATGGTACGGTTACCAGAGGTATTACCCAGCTAGCAGCAGATACATTACCATTTGTAGTAACAGAATGTGCATTTCCATTACTACCTCTAGTTACATATCCATTGTGATGCACCACTGTCAATAGATACCATCCCAGAGACAGTAATGGAAAAATCTTTTTTACCACCACATCTAGGAATGTAACTGTTGTCAGATATGGAATGTCTCTGGTAACCATACTACTTTTAGATTTTGTCCTGATTCACTGAATTCACTGACAGTCATTTAGGAAAAACGAAATGAATCTTACAAATGTGGTATTATTGCTGCCTTCTGAGACGTCCCGATCCATGGGGACTGTACGGGCAATTCCGAAATAGTATTTAACAGGCAAATAGACAAAATGAACTCTCATTGCAGTCAAACGGTAAATTTCCGCTTATTTTTGCGTTAGTCTTGTGGCGTAGGATTGAAGTGTGTTTTTGGGCCATTCACTTGGGGCATGTTACTGTTACACTTTTTGTATTGTCAGTCGGTTCAACCTAATTGAACTGATCCAGTTGCAATGCATTCTTTTGGTCGATGGAAACTTTCAGAGAGGCTTCATAACTCGTTAAATTAAGGTTTCAAAAAGGATAGCCATCCCAAATTTAAGACAAATGGAAGCTTGATATTGATTTCAATGAAAGTTTAGGCAACGTTTGCTTTGAGATGGCTCCTGAATTAGTTGGTGAATGCTGCTTAAAATTTCAAAATATCTCATGAAAACCCAAAATATTACTGTAGTGAAATTAAAAGATCAATGCAAGAGAGAAATAGCAGAGAAATTGCAGAAGTTTTTCTTGTTAGCACGGACAAACGAAACTTAATTATCGTAAATACCGTTAGTCTGCAAGCGAAAGAATATATTACAAGTTAACTGTGACAACAATCTTTGTTTGCCTCGTCCGTGGGTATTATACAAACCGCAATCTTCTGGAATCCTTCTGCCAGTTGCACCATCGGTTCCAGAACCAGGTAAGCATTGATTACAGTTGTCATTGGACGTATCGTTTTTGTACGTATCGACCGGACAAGGCTCACATGACAAACAAGAAAGTTCCAGCTGCTCACCAGGTCCACAAACTGTAACAGACAATATGCTACGGTCATTGCATGGCAACAGGGGCTGATCACAGATGTAAACAAACCAATTGTACACATGCAGATGTGCAAAATGATCGCAGATAAGGTGTTAAACTTCATTCGAGTTCAATCTAATTTCTATACACATAGTCAGCATTTTTGACTTGATTTCAGTTGAATTTCGTGCTTAAATTACCTCATCTGCAATCATTTTTTTGGAAATTTCTTTTTTTCAAAGTTTTGAAAAACTAAAAATCATTCTACACTTGCTGATCATGCTAGATCAGGCCTGGCTTGGGGGGGGGGGGCTTCTGGATTGGTCCTACCTGCCTACTCCTTCCAGAGGGGTGGCATGAGCTGTCATCTACCTACCTGACTGAGGTAGGGGCAGGATTCAGTAGTAGTGTACAAAATGCATTCAAAAACTTTATCAATATAACGATGGATATTGATGGATTTAAATCAAATTTTTTCCCAGCTCTTGCACTACCCATTAGAGCCAATGGTACGTTCATTAGCTGGTGTGTGGTCTGCCGCGCGGACTCCACCTGGGTTTCTCTGTGCAATTGACGCAGTGTCGCTTGATTTGATAAATAGGTAGAGCACTACACAAGAAACAATACCAAGTGCGAAAAGGCTCATCACAGTGTTTTGGGTATGCAAAGCTACAAAAAATGCCCTTTATCACGGGATATTTATCAATATTGCTCTACAAGGTAAGATGTTCCCACTTTCACTTACCTGAACATAGACACTCCTTGACAATACTGCCCCATGACTGACCATAATATCTGGATTTTTGTTTGGAATGAGGAAAAGTTTGAGACGTGCATGGAGAAGCAATGTCCGAGAATATTTTGTTCCTCAATCCAGTGTTAGGATTTATTGGATAAACCCCTTCCTGTTCGAACTTTTTAACCCAACACATGTCCATTGTGCAATTGTAACTGCCATCACCAGCCACTTGAAACTCATCCAGTATTAGGGGTGGTTTTATGTACTCAGTGAAGTTTCGTATAATTTGCATGGATTTAAAGTGAAACTGCTTCAATTTTGCCATATTAGGCATTCCTTCCCAAAGAAAATCCAACATACCACAATCATCAAGTTTCAGAACTTTTAAGCTGTCAAGTCCGTGTAACTTATCAATTGTCAAAGTATCAAATGAAATTGCGTTTCTGCTAAGATCCACGTATTCTACTGTAGCTGCAATTGTTGACAAATTGGGGAAAATTGTCATTTTGCATCGGATTGCTGTTAAATTAGTTAGAGCAATGAATAGCGCTAAACTTTCGTCAGGAATGTATTGAAGTTGTTTGTTATCGCCATCAATGAGAAATGTTTTCAAGGAAATATTGGCTACTCTTGTTGTTTCGTTTTCATTCCCAATGTGATCTGAATTCCCAATTAAATGTTCTGGAGTCAGTTTATCTGGACCCCCTTTGAACCCATTAAGAACAAATTTATCAGCATCTGGAAAACTAGTGATAAGAAAAGGAATCACACTTGCTTCATTCAATATTACAACCTGTAACTTTGTAAGGTATAGGAAAAAAACGTCAGGAACATACGTTGAGGTGGGAAAAGTTATGGATAACTCAAGAACAGCGTTATTAGGTCCTATCCAGTTCTCATTAGTGATATTAATGAACGGATTTTTCTCCAGCATCAAAATTTGCAAAGATCTGTATGCTGCAAATTGTCCTTCTCTTATCGCATACAGTTTATTGGAATTTATTTTCATGTTCAGAAGTGATTTGTGTGAATCGATAAATTCTGGAAATTCCGTTAAATCATTCCAATTTAAATTGACATCTAAAAGTTGCACCAGTCCAGCAAAAGAACTGATGTTTGTACCCAAAGAAGTGATCTGATTTTTTTCCAAATTTAAGTACTTTAGATTAATCATATCCTTCAAAGCTAAACTTTCGATTGTGTTGATCTTGCATTTGACCATATTCAGTGTTTTTACTGTAAAGGCTCCTATGAACATTCCATTTGTTCTCAATACGGTTATTCCACAATTGTAAATATCAATAGTGCCATACTGGCTGGTATTGAAAGTATTTGTTGGAGATTCTACATCAGCTCCAAAACTTCCAATATTATGTATTTTCAGTATCCCCCGTCTTCCTCCCTTCAACATACTGCCATCCAGGTGGGTCAGGAGGTTCTTATCCAGGATAATTTGGATCGTTGGAAGAACAAGAGGCGATAAAGCATTTTCTTCAATTGTGATTATTCTGTTTTCAGTGAGGTCGAGGAGACTTAGAGATGTTAGCCCTTCCAGCATATACCTGTCAAAGTGACGATAGAACTTAAAAGCTAAACTTGACATCATTTTCATATTGTTCGAGTTTCGAGATTTGTGTCAGTGAAACTATTTAGTTAAATGCTTGAACTTCGGTTACCTCGTTATGTTGGAAAGTTTATTCTTTTCCAGATTCAGCTCCTTCAGATTGGTTAGGTTTTTAAATGCATAATCAGCCACGTCAGAAATACTATTGTGACTTAAGTCAAGTTTTTTCAAGGTGAATAGAGAAGAAAATGCATGCTCAACCACTGCAATATAAGAAACACTGTTTCAAGACAGTGAACACCACGACAACAGCTGAGAGTATTTGTTGTCTTTGTACTTTTACTGACTACTTTGATAACAACGCCCATTTTTTTGTCACTTTATCACTATTACAACTAAATAATTTATGCACTTGAATGAGCACTTTGAGGTGAACAATTGGACGTCTGCTGTTCAAACTGAGTGAGCTTCTATGGTTAAAAAGCGCACAACCGTGTAGGCACACAGGGATGAAATAATTAGCTTGTCCAAAGCAGATCAGTGATCACATGAATGTATTGTCCATTATTTAGATTTGCCGAAAGATGTAAGAATCAGTTAACGTAATGAAATGACTGCCACATTATCTAAAACCCTTATCCACACCACTTTATTTTTTACAAAAAGAGAAATAAAAGCGTTACCTCTGACAAGTTTGTTGCTTTTAAATTTTATCCTCAGCACTTGATGGAAGTTTTGGAATATAAAAGCAGGAATATTTGTAAACTTGTTATCTTCCAGTAAAATGTGCTTAGCTGCGTGAAACGTTGTATTGGTCAAAGCAGTACAATTTTCAACATAATAATAATTTCTCCGACTACAATCTACTTCCTCAAAATCTACAACAGAAAACAACTACAAAATTAATTTAACGATATATATACTTTGAGTTTTAATTGCAACAGAATCAATTGGTAGTAATTTTGTAAAAAATATTACACCAGAATGGCTTGAATTTATGCTTGATAAACACAAACACAGGATTTGTTTGATTTGATACCATTGAAAAAGTAGGGAAAGTCTGAAGAACTGATATGTTCTTACCTATAACTAATGATTCCGTAAATCCTGCAAAAGTTACTATAAGTATTCTAAATATTGAAGTCATCCTGACAAGCTGTCAGCAGTTTTCAAAGTAAAATGTTGGTGTCCCAGTTGCACTGTTGAAAAATAAGGAAGCTGTCTTGGCGGAATAAGCTGCTCTGAAGGCTAATTATTTAGCCACGTAGTTCGGTATATAAAAATCTAATACCGTATGGTTAATCTTTTATGAGTCCAGTTCAGTCGGTTCTTACAATAGTTTGTAACGGAATAACATTTTATAAGTATTGAAACTTATGAGAATTCCTCATATGCTATGGAACAGTGTGAAAACATAAATCTTCCAGTAATTGTGTTACCGCCCTCATCCGAAAGATGGAAGGATGGAGAAGGTAATGTTTTTACAAGAGTCTGTTAACAAGGGGGTACCCCCTAGTCCTGTCCCTGGTCCTGTTGGGTGGGTTACCCCAGTTCTGTTACTGGTGCTGTCCTAAGTCCTGTCCCTGGTCCTGTCTAGGGAGCGCAGGGGTACCCTCTGGGCCAGTCTTGGGGGTAAGGAGCGGGAACAAGGACGAGGGTATCCCCTGGTCGCCAAGTTCTGAGGGGTGGGGCAGGGGGTACCCTGGTTCAGGTCGGGGTGGGGGTACTGCTGGTTCAGGCCCTGGGAGTAGGGTACCTCTGGACAAGACAGGAGGTACCCCACTCCCCCGCAGACCTGGGCCAGTGGCAAACCCCCTGCCTGCCCCACCCCTACTCCCCCCAGTCAAGCTACGGCGCAGGCAGTACACCTGTTGCGGTCACGCAGGAGGACTTTCTTGTTTTACATGCGGACTAGTCACGGTTCTCATACCGCCATTCCATCACAGGGTGACCTGGAGAATTTTTAAGATTAAAAAAAATTTATAGACTATGATCAAATTGTGGGTGGGATTGGATTTTCCTGATAAAATGTATATACAATGAATTCTCTTCTAACTTCAGACGAATTTCTTCACTTTTTTTTACAAATCTGTGAAGCCCCTTGAAATGTTTTCAAACATGTTTTGTACCAATTTTGATGACCTTCCCATCCGACCTCAAAATTTACCTCATTATGTTTGAGCCTCATTGTGTCAATTTTTTTTTTGTGGACCTCATCCACAGTTAAACTGTTTCACATTTTGCCACATGACTTATTACTTAAACCACCTCAGCCCATCACAAGGCTATTTTTATGTTTTAGGCTCCTTATAGGCATTTAGTGTTACAATATTTTCAATAAATATCTTCACTAAATTCACTGAAAGCATTCACTATCAAGAGAAAGACATATGACTCTGATCATATTACTAGAATATGTCATGTATCATAAAGGAAAACCATGGATGAGGTTCACAAAGAAAATAACTTGAAATAATGAGGTTCCGAAATAGTGAGGTCAATTTTGGGTTACATATGATGGTCATGAAAAACAATCAAAATGTTCTTTTTGTATTAATTTTGATTATCTTCATGTTCATACGAAGGAGAACAAAAATCATAATATTTATAACAAAATTTATGTAACCTTTCTAGTCTGAGCCAAATGAAAAGTCAAAGGAAGACAGATTAAACTCCTGTGTGCTTGGTTTGTGGTTTTGTACTTATGTCAAAGTGACAGGGAATTGAAATGATAATTAAGACGTTATTTATTATTTACATCGATCTCTTATGTCATTGACAAAATTGATCTTCAGTTTATCAAACCTTGCTACACTGTTCATTTCCACAAACAACTTTATGTATAATTGATCATTCATCCCTAAACCTAGAAGTTGATCTTAAATACATGTTTGGAAGCTGTATCACAAAAATGTTGACATCAAAAATGTCCATAGGAAAAAGAAGTACATCTACTTTCGGTTCTGAACATTAAGTACAAGAAGACACATACAAGTCTTCTCTTTAATTCCTTGAATAGATTGCTGGGTATTGTTTCAGAGCGTGACGGCATTACTGTGCTACTTGCTGTCTTATATCGTTTGTATTTTTATGATGATGTATCAATATTTTAAATAACAATTCACTCACAAAGATGCTAATTAACTTACTAAACATAGCTATCGTGGGCTCTTTGACGACGTTGACTTTGATGCCTTTGATCCCTCAAAGCAAGTAAAACAGCTATATCTCTGTTTTACAAGTTTCCCTTTTCCATAAGAGTCATATTTTTGGAATTGAAACAGCATTTTATATATTTTAAGCTCACTATTGCTCTGGGAGATTTGTGCAGTTTGAAAAATGAAATTTGAAAGAAAAAATGAAACAGAAGCAAAACGGGTAGTGTCCCGTACCGACTGACGAGACGAGACGAGACGAGAACTTTTTCATTTAGAAAATAAAGGCCAATAAACATGAATGTTTCTGCAAGAAATTACTTAAAATCTGGTTTCAAGTCAGATTTCGGGTCATTAAGAGATAACTAGTAAGAGTTTCAAATGCCATATTCGTGTTCACTGTAGAATGATAAAAAATACATACATTCACAAGTAACAATACAAAAGAAACTAAATTGAATTACATGGTATCGGGATCACAATATCTATAGTGATAACACTTTTGGAATATAATGAGTCTCAATCTGTAGCAGCCAAACCAGAACAACTGAATAAGGGGCATGAGGAAAAAGAGAACCGCAAATATAACGGGTATGGTGATTTCTGGATAATTCCAATCAAGCAATTTTACATACAGCACATTATTCTCGGGATCCATATAAAAGTAAATCAGACTCCAGGCGACGTATATTAAGCCATATATCATGGGGTATATAATGTGTAGCAATCTCACGGGAATGGCGGCTACAAAATTGTCTAAAACCATTATCACCGAGTTGATCCCGTGAATGTTGATATCCAGAGCCGAAGCAGTAAATTCTGGGTTTTCCTCAAGAGCTAAAGGATACAAAGCAGCAAAGTAAATTATGGTCACAACCGGTGCTGCGCCAGATATCATGTCATGTATCACCCAAAGCAGCCCATGGTACCAGGTCATTTTATAAACTGGCCCGCTTCGGTGCGCATTGTTTGGCCTTTTATCGGTGGTAGGAATGACTGAAATTTCCATAGCTCGAGCTTCTTGCCAATCCTGATGACACATGACATCCCACATTGATTTCAATGTCCCATTCCGTCTCAGTTTGATGGCCATATATGTCACATCAAAGAAGCTGATCCACAGGTGCAGGTTCAGCAGAATGTAGGACCACGTTGTCAGGAACACTATGGGTTCTTGGTCATTGTTAAGTTCGGCACCTGGAGCTGCAACTAAGTTGTATATGAGCCAACCAAGGACATATCCGGCAAGAATAAATCTGTATGCTATGTACACTATAGTAGGGAGCTTCCACTGCAGTTAATAGAAAATAACATAGTTTTAGAATATTAATTGTGGACTTCGAGTTCACACTTTTTGGATCGAAACTTGCAATACTACTGGCGTCTTTCCACACATGCACCATGCTGAAATCTGGTCAGTGAATATCACCAAACTTATTTGTGTGTTTCCACGCTATGGCACTACCTGTGTAATGCTGATCTCTTGTGTCTATTTTACTCCCAGATATTGCCGGATTTTAACCAATAATCATTCGTTTGAACCCACCAACGTTAACTAACTTAGAGCAAAATTACCATATTTGGTAGCCTAACATAACTGATTTTTTTATATTACTTGACATCTCTTCAAATCGCATTTTAAATTTCGTCATTATAACGGTGTGTTTAATGTTCTTCCTTAATTTGGAGAATTGTGTTGGTAAAAGTAAAAGCTTTGTTTTTACAATAATTGCAGAATACCTGACATGCAAACGTTGCCTGCGGTCTGGTACAACCCAAGCCACATTTCCTGCATTGAAATTCTCGTCTGAACGTTTGAGAGCATCCCATCTTTCCGACTTTCTTGTAGTCACTTAATTCGATCCGTTGAGACAAAAATGTTTTCTCGAGACTTGAACCACTGACCACAATTAAAGATATGATTTATTTGAACGTTTGAAAGCGAATCATAAGATCTTGACATAAGATCCCTCACTGATAATTGATAATTTACATTGATGAGTACGCCAGCATCTTATCAATCACGACTTGTTGATCACATTCCTTTTCAGGTTATAATTGTTTAGGATGACTAATGCATACATAATTTTGCACTTAACAATTATCCAGATAAGACAATAACAGTTTTGTTTCCCTGGCTATGTGTATGATCTGGGTACCCCGTGAACGGACACACGCCTGTGAAAACATTACCTTCCCGTCGTACTACCTACGCGGGCGGTAATAAATGGATTTGTACAAATGTAATATACACGTGTTGGATATCGGTCTTGAAGTGTGAACTGGATTGTCCGAGTTCATATTCCAGTGGTGGCTTCCTACCCAGGCTGTTCTACTTGAAAAAGAATGTCGGTAAAGAGATCGGGCCAGAGGTGAATAGTGGGAATCTATCGCATGCAGGTACAAAAGTGAGGTCAAACCAGTGGCATCTGTGTCCCGAGAAAAAAAGCAAATGTTCTCAAAACATTTTTTTAAAACAATCTCAAACATGGGTATCAATTGCCCCATTGAAGGACTGCTTAACACATATTCCTCTCAAATTAAAAGAAAATTTTACAATAAACTGCATACATCAGACTCTGTCTCCTGCGGTATTATTTGAATGTAGAAAGAGTCGGTAGAATGTAAAACTGGAAAATAATCATTTTCATGTCTAATCAATGTTTTCTTTCAAACAAGATGGGACATAAAAGTCCTCTTCATCGCCGTTGACACTTATCGCTCGCTATTCGTCATGTAAGGCAAATTTAAGTTCCAAAAATGACAAATCTAAAATACTTGAACAGGAAAAGTGCAACTACAGAAGATTGGCATCTTCGGTGTAACCATGGGAGAGTCCGACCTTGTATGTATATTCCATTAATCCACTTCTTTCGGTTGGTTCGTCTTGTCTTTGAAATAGTCCATTTTTAGTTCTTGTGATAATTTCATCAACTTCATTAACTTTTGGTGTGTTTGATGTCACGTGAGACAGTTGTTCTGATTTCATTTTTACCTTTTGGGCCTTGCTTGATTTTGTTTCCTTATGTTGTTTCCTGAAAAATCATGTAGGTTTTCGTACGATGTTTCTAAACAATCATAATTGTTTAATCAAGAAGTTCTTTTGGAAATGAAAGAAGTTTTAATTTACACTTAGTCGAGAAGCACGTGGCGTTAATTTTAGAAACCAAACCAGCTGGTAGTGAACCACTTTTCACCATTGTGCCGTAAGTGTGAGAAATTTTAATGTATTTTTGATTCATAAAGTTTAATTGAATCGACGGAAAAATAGTCCAAACTATTTTTAATAGGCATATGAGAAAGTACTCACTTAGATGCAAGATTTGTTTCCTCCTTTATGATTTTAAGCATAGTTTTCATTTGTTTTGTCATATTCACCTGTTACAAACAACGCATTTTGTAGTGGTCTTCAAATCCGTACTCTTTGTATTTTCATTTCGTTAAGGAATTTTGATAATTAATTCAAAAAATTTACAGCAAATGAAATTTACCGGTTGTGGTGTATATCCCAGTAATTCTCTTGTGATTATGCCGTGGAAAAAATCATGGTGGATTATCTGTTGAATTGTTGGGTGTTTTTCACTACACAAAACAAATTTTAATATCTGAGGTGAAAAAAAAACACAATTAAAACATCAGAAGGTATTACCCAGCTGGTAACAGATACATTACAATGAATTGTAGTAATAGAATGTGCATTTTCATCACTACCTCTGGTTAGATATCCATTGTGACTCATCACTGTGAATAGATACTATTCCAGAGACAGTTATGGAAATATCTTTTTTTACCACTACATCTAGAATTGTATCTTTTGTCAGGTATGGATTGCATCTGGTAACCATATTAATTTTGGATTTTGTCTTGATTCACTGAATTCAGCAAATTCAGTGAATGTCATTTGAGGAAATCTCAATTGCGGTTTTTCTTTTAGTGTGCCTTTAGAACACTAAATCTTCTCATGTGAGGAAAAAAACAATATTATTTTGGTTCCAGAATAACATCGAGAATGGACAACTCACTTCTTGCAGATCTCGGTTTGTTACATCTTCCCATTCATCAGGTGTTGGTGGATATTTTCCGACTTCTCTGCCAGTCGACATCTCGAACAAAACATGACCTAAGAGAGTTTATTGGCATCTCTATGAACACATGTGAAAAAGTTATTTTTCAACTACATCCATATTTTGATCTCTGTCTAAATATAACATTTAAACCATTCTGAGCTAGAAATTCTACTGTGCTTTGCCTTCGGGTGCATCTTTACAATACTTATATAGCTCGCGTATCAAGTTCCCGAGTTAGAGTCAAGGTCAAGTGAGCAAGAATGACATATTCTATCTTGCTCGCTTGTATATGCGTGCATGATACTGTGAAATGTCCTAAAAAGGTCAAAGTGCCCCAAGGCCAACGTTATATCACAGAGTAATGTAAAGTCAAATTCTAAATTCTATTTTCTGTCTTTATGTGTGCCATACATACAAAGTATATCTTTGATGGAAGACTTTCTTGTTAGTTTCATGGAACTAAATTACTGACTGCATAATTGCTATGCCCAATCAACTAAGTGCGACCTGAAAACATTGGATTGCCGACCTAGGAAGGACTTTTTTACACGTGCAAGGTTGATGTTTGACGTGGACCTTCGTCCAAGACCCTGTGCACAGGAAATGAAGTCCTTACTGTGAGACCATCTTGAACCCCAGCCTAGAGGGTGTCACTTTACATGTATCCTTGACCTGAGTCCAGTTTATTTTTTGCGAAAAGAAATTGGATTTGCAAACACTTACAGGATTGTTTACTTACCAAAGCAAACACAGTGGTGGTAAGAATAACGTTTCAGTCCTTTACACGACTTTTTCAACAGCTTTACATTTCTTGGAGTTTGACCGAGAAAGCAATTTTCAACCCCTGAGATTCTGTGAAGAAATAAATGGCTTTGTAACCTTAAGATATCTATTTATTACAACAAACTGAATCAACAGAGATTTAAATGCTGTAATATATTTAATTTTCAATCTTGAAACCTGTTGAGAAAAGTCCATCATTTAAGGAAATATTTACCTGCAATTGAAATTTTGCAAGATGACGTTACCACTATGTAAGTGCATTACTGCTGGCAGATCGTATTCTTCAATAAAAAGCAGCGCCTGTTGATCAAAACAAAAACTGGTCTTAAAATGTCACTGAAACTATTGAAACTTGATTCTTTGGTCTTTATTTCCAAAACAAAGACTGTTCAAATTCTTTTTTTTTCATAATATTTAAACATTTACCTCCAAAACATGGCGGCCAAATAACTGTATTTGAGGAACAGGCAGAGGTTTTCCTTGTGCTGCTTCTTTGTACTGAGTATTGCTCTTGCATCTGGTCTGAAATATATAAGTTAATTTAAATCTATCTCGATGAAAACCCTCTCAAAGAAATTTATGCTATAATTAAACCCGACGAAGAAACTTTACTGGCTCGAGAAAGAGACATCGATGTCTGTTAAATCAGAACAAGAAAGTGCTGGCACCGTTGGTACCATCGCAGTCCCTGTTAGAATGTGTAGCTTCTAATCATTTTGATGTCAATCCCAAGACCTAACTACTCCTGAAAGGTAACTTGTGTGTCGAAACATTTTGCAAAGTAAAATTGAATTTTGTCTTCTTCTATGCTCTAGTGTATTTTGAAAAGAATGCTTTTATCATCTCACATTACGAATATAGTCTCTCAGAGATCCTTTTGAAGAGAACGGTTGTACAATAACTGAAGCCTCATCTCCAACCAAAAATTCCACCACTTCTATTGGTAAGATGTAAGGATGCTGCAAGAAGAAAAGACAGCGGGCTTACGTTCAAGTGCATGCTGTTGAGTTTGAACTTATCTCCGAGTTAATTGAATTTGTCCAATCTGTCAAAAATAGAAGAATTATAACCAAAAATGTTTCATACTTTTTTCTGGTTCTAAATCATTTGCGGTGTGTTGAATGTGAGCGACAACTGATTTAACCATTTTTTATATTCTCCTTTCTTGGAGATTTTTTTTGTAAAAATGCAGATTGGTCGATAAAAACTTCAAATTGAAAAAAGCAAACTACTACTTGGAACTTAATCTCGGTTTACTTTACACTTTAAGATGTTCTTTCCTCCGACAGACAATTTTAAATTCCAGGAATCAACCAAACCTTTAATATGGAGAATATTCTAGTCAAAATATTTCTGTTGGTTGAATTGGTGACAAAAGGCATGTGATGTCCTTTGGGCGTAATTGTCAGCATTTTATGAACTCGTGTGGTAACGTCTTTTACTACAAACCAGTGTTTTCCGGATCGGGCACCTAAATAGAAACAAATAAAAAGAAATCTTTTCATTTTTGGAATGTGAGAATTTGTGATGACACTCGTTATTTCTTCTAGGTATCTGTGTTTTGTTTTGATATTTTATTCAGAGCCTTGTCAACATGTTCGCAAGATTTTTCGCAACTCACCCAGTTGTGGCAGTTGTTCTACTAAGGTGTACTGGCCGTTTGACCTGAGAAAAAGTTGGCACCGCAAGAGTCCAGCATCTGTACGTTACAAGATTTAATTTTAGATGTAAAATTTATACATCTATAGATATATGTAATACTTGTCACGCGTCGTGTCTTGAACTATGTCTGTTGACATAAAGATCAAGAAATGCCAATACAGGCCAGCAAATTGTTGTTAATCATTGCACACTGTCAAAATGCGTAATTCCAATATATCCTAATGGACAAAAGTTCAATGTAGAATAATTCTCAAACTTGGTCTGGGTTTGAATGATGTTAGACCTGTGCTCCTTCACCCTGAAGGAGGTTCAAGTGATTCTGACATTTGCGACAGTTGCAAAGAATTCTGATTTGAAGTTCAGTGGAAGTC
>JBCAUG010551397.1:0-14709 GCA_038406175.1 Haplosyllis leylae | reverse complement strand
AGTGATAACCTGTAATGCAATTACCCAAAAAATATATATTGAATAGAAGCCATAAAAATATTTAATAAAAGTCAGGGGAAAATGAAAAAAATACTGGAAAAGTCAGGGAATTTTGACAGAGGAAAAAAGTGGGAACCCTGGTTGATAAAGAAACCCCAAGTTTTCACACAGAAAGTGGAGGAGACTCACCACCACGTCAATATTTAAGCTTAACGATTATGTCCATTCAATTTCATCTGTTTCTTCGTTTCAGTGGTGAAGGTGGCGCTGGATACAAATGCACTGGGAATATGACTGAATGGACGAAGTGTATCAACGTTACTATGAAGCCAGGGAGAAAGGCCTTTAAAATCCCAAAGGAATTCAATGATGTAGATTTTCTGTAAGAACCCTTATGGAGTATATAATTCCACAGAAAAATCTACTTTCTTAGGCCTTCGCTACAGTATCACTTTGTTTCATTTCTTTGCAGGAAAAATTACAAGTATGTAAAACGAGACAGGATTTTTCCTAGCGATGCCATCGTGGCTGCTTCAGGCCCCCTTAGCTCAAAACCAGAGGGAAATCAGCCACTGTCGGGGTGGAAGATAGCTATAATTGGCAACACCAGCACATCTAAAACAGCCTTGACTAAAGCCATCATGGATTTGGGCGCAACAGTTGTAAATACAATTGACAAAAATACAGCTGCATGTATTTCAACCGAAGGTATAGTTTACACAATAGATTTTTAGTCGCGCAGTCTCCAAAGAGAACTTATTTCGCTGTGATGTCCGTCGGTCCAGGTGGTTGGTTGCGGACACCTGTTTAAAAAAAAAAATTCAATGATCAAAATTTTATCAGATTCCAAAAATTTCCAAACCAAAATATGTTTTACTTAGGACATTCTGAGCAACATTGGTTTTTTGATTCCATCCCCTTTCATCTCACTCTTAATCTCCATATTGTTTCATTGCATTACAGTATCTCTTAAATCTTTATGTCTCAATCAGAGGAAAGTTATGGTAAAAGTATAAATCATATAATCACGTGGAGTGCAACACAATGCTAGTGAGCATTCTTGTTTATTCAAGTTCAATAATTTAAATTTATGTACACAGAAGAGGTAAAGAGCAAAAAAAATAAAAAGGCCGTAAAGCAAGCCAAGGATGCTGATGTCTATGTTGTAAAAGAAGAGTTCCTGGAGGCTAGTAAGAAGGGTGGAGCAGCACTCTTCATCAAAAATCATAGTCTTTGTGATTGGGGAACAGATGTAAGTATATCATATGGGGAAAACGTGTTTCTGTCAAATTTACGACAAGCATTTTCTCTCACATGTGTCGCAAGTGGAATTCATTTCGGCATCGTACCAGATTCCAACGGGTCGTATCGTGTAACTTGAATGTGAATGGGTGGGCACGAGGCTCTGTTCTACGGTTCTTGTTAAGCTTAATGATGTACTCTGTAGTATTGGTAATAAAATTACCGAAATGGCCTACTAGGTGTTCTGACAATGGCAGGTTCCAACCTCCTGGAGAGGCGTCATGTCAGATTGGAGGTATAACTACAATGTCTGTGTACTTTAATGGGCAAGTTCCCAGTTAACTCTGGACCGAGGTCTAGGAGCTATAGCAGGGCTTGTCAAGTCTTAAAAGATACTCTTAACAACTGTGGCCAAAAGACTGACCCCAAGCCCCATGAGGTCAGGTATTTACAGAGGTAGTTGGAGGGTATTCACAAGCCGGTATGATATTGTGCAGGCGTTGGTATTAAGTTCCAAGTACACAACTAATATCCATGTGGCCAGGCAATATGATCCACACCCTGGACTTCAAGCCCAGAATGTGAACTGCCACCATACTGAAATGTTTTTGATCCAACCAAGCTGCAAATTAACTATACGGGAATGGGGCGTTCAGGGTGTCGGAAGGAAAGCCAAAATAAACCGTGACATATGGATCAGTTTTCATTCAATCACTTTTCTCTGCTGAGCTGGAAATACCAAATAGTACAACTTTATCACCTTTTGTAGCCATTAGAAAAAGTTGACGTGGTTGACGGACCAACGAAAAGTGTTCACAAGAGCGCAGCTGTTAAAAAGAGAGAAGAAAGAGATGGTAGGTATGGATAACATTTTCGAGTAAACAACATTCTTAATAATTTTACAAGAGGAATAATGCAGCTTTTACATGGGGACATAATGGGGTTTTTTTTCAGAAAAAATGTTCACTAAAAGTGTGCCAGCAACGCAGAAAATGAAGTTAAAAGGTGGCGCTGCTGTAGATCCAGATTCCGAATTGGAAGATGTAGCTCATGTGTTGGAAGAGAAGGGCGAAATTTACAATGCTGTCTTGGGCATGGTTGATATTGTAAGGGGAACAAACTCGTATTATAAGCTTCAAATCTTGGAGGCCGACAGTAGCAGCAGGTATTCTTAATGGACTAGCCAATTACAGGCCTGTGATAGTCTGTGATTTCCTAATTTAACAGGAAAGTCCTCCTGCGTGAACGTAAGAGGCATACCGCCTGCCGCGCAGCAAGTGCTCGTTCTGCCGTCCTATCGGGGTGGGGGGGGGGAGGTTACCCCAACCTTGGACAAGGGCCTCCCCATCCTGACCAGGCCGGGGGGGGGCACCCCGACCTTAAATGGGGGGTATCCTGCCCCCATCCTGACCTGGTCAGGGCTACCCTAACCTTGGATGGGGGCGTACCCTGGGTGCAAGGACTGGGGTACCCCCTTGAAAGGACATGGGACCAGTGGAATTATTATGGGATGGAGATAGGGTGTACCCCTCCCCCCTCCAGGAAAGGACATGGGACCAGTGTGGTCAGACTCACTCGGCCTGTAAAAACATTACCTTCCCGTCGTACTACGTACGCAGGCGGTAACCAGGAAGACCTCGCATTAATATTACGAGGCATACTGACCACGCCCCCTGTTTGTATAGCCGGTCAACAGCTCATGCTCATGATTTATAAACCTGGCCCTCCCTCGAACTATGTTCCATATGACCAAGGACCACCTGAACCTCCCCCTGGACCGTGGACCTCCTGACCTGATTTCCCCAGACCATGGACCCCTGACCCTGTGGACAGGCAAACACATGTGAAAACAGAAAACATTACCTTCCTTCGTACTACGTATGTGGTCGGTAAAGATATAGCATATTTTACACAGGCTAATGTACCGAGATACAAATAAAATGTTTCAGTTAATTTAATACAATGCAAAATCTTCAAGTCCATTTAAAGAAAATTTCACAACAATTTTTGCTGTAGATGTTGGATATTCAGATCATGGGGGAGAGTAGGAACAACGATAGGAGGTAATAAAACAGAGCAGTGCGGTTCCAAAAACTCTGCACTGATGAAGTTTAAAGAACTTTATGCGGAGAAAACTGGAAATCAATGGGAGGATAGGAAGGATTTTAAGAAAATTCCGAATAAATTTTACCCACTTGATATCGATTATGGTGCAGTGAGTAACATTTCTCAAGCTTCGAAAAAAAATTCAGTAATTTTTGTGACATACTGTTATTGACAGTTTTGGGACAGTTTGCAAGAATGTGTTAGTGTGTCGGGCTAATTTCCCAAATGAGGATTATTTGTTCCCATTTCCCACTAATTTTAAAAACTTACCTTTAATCTATTTTCGGGGAATGACAAATTTGCATGTATTGACAGTACTGAAGAATAACATTTTGACACTTAATTACCATCTTGCAGGATGAGGGAGAAGTTAAAACGTTAGATGCAAAAGCAAGAGGAAATTCAAAGCTTCCAAAAGAGCTTCAAGATTTTATTAAGATGATTTTTGACGTAGAAAGCATGAAAAAAGCCATGATGGAATTCGAAGTAAGTTGATGTTTTTGAGCCTTTCAAAACAACGGGGGTCTCGGTGTCAACATAATTGACTGCTTTGTTTGAACATAATTTCGATTCTCTTGCAGATTGATTTGAAGAAGATGCCTTTGGGTAAACTTTCGAAAAAGCAGATTGAATCTGCCTATAAAGTACTCAATGAACTTAATCAGGTAAAGTTGCTTCCCACTATTTTTAGAAATAAGTGAACAACTGCAGACATGTACCGTGTTTTTTCTGATTATCTTTTGACAACACATGGCTGTGAAATATTTTGCAAGTTTTACGATGTTTGTTATTTCGCAGCTAATTGATAACGATGGCACCCCAACTCAGTTCCTGGACGCTTCAAACAGATTTTATACGCTTATACCTCATGACTTTGGAATGAAGAAACCTCCCATGCTCGACACAAAAGAAATAATAAGCGTACGTTTTTTCATGGCTTGTCACCTTGACAACTTTTTGTCGGAGCTGCACTTCAGAAATTGCTATTATCCATGTCTACTTAATATTTTTTTCAACAGACCAAGACGCAAATGTTGGATAATTTGCTGGAGATAGAAATTGCTTACAGTATGCTCAAGTCTGGTGACGAAGGGTCGGCGAAAGATCCAATAGACATTCACTACGAAAAACTTAAAACTGATATGAAAGTAAGTAGGACACCATTTATTATTTTGAACATTGAATTAATAAATAAAATATATTGAAAAGATCCAAGACGCAACAAAATACAACCGAAATGCACACGAGTCAGCCTGAAGACGAATACTTTAAAGGCCTTCCTCTTTGTGCACCTTTAGGTTGTAGACAAGAAGAGCGAAGAGTTTGATATGGTAAAGAAGTACGTGAAGAACACCCACGCAGCCACTCACAATCAGTATGAACTCGAACTGATAGATGTAAGTTTACCTTGTGCAAAATATAATGACTAATTTTGTGGTATTTTCTACTGATCAGAAGCATGAGATATTTTATTTGGAGTGCTTTGTTCCAGCTTTTTACCGTTGAACGAGAGGGAGAAGCCAAAAGATTCAAACCTTTCAAGAAACTGCACAACCGAAAGCTTTTGTGGCATGGTTCACGCGTTACGAACTTTGCTGGTATTTTAAGCCAAGGTCTTCGAATTGCTCCGCCTGAAGCCCCCGTGGTGTGTATTTTTGTATAACATCAAAACAGTAGATGCGATGATTTAAGACCCGAAAACGCATAAATTGGAAGTTGTATCATTTCAAATATGATGAGTTTGGTTTCATTTCAGACTGGATACATGTTCGGAAAAGGAGTTTATTTTGCTGATATGGTGTCTAAAAGTGCTAATTACTGTTGGGCGAATAAAACTAATCCGACTGGTGTACTCCTCCTGTGCGAAGTGGCTTTAGGAAACATGTAAGTAAACTTGATATTATGACTTGAACTAGCGTTATTTGTTTGATTGCATGTGACTGTTTTCATTATTCCGTTTTATGCAAACTAGGTATGAGTTGACAGGTGCCAAGTATATAACCAAGCTACCAAAAGGAATGCACAGCACAAAAGGTAAGTGGAATGAAATGCTAATTGTCTTTCGAATGGAATTCGATAAGACTAGGTGGTCATGCTCATGGGTCCAGAGGTGGTGGGGGTCAAGGGGGTATGAGGGTAGGTAGGTCCAGGGGTGATAGGGGTCAAGGTGGTATGGGTGTGGGTGGGTGGGAGGTCCAGGGGTGGTGGGGGTATGGGGGTGGTTGGATCAAGGGGGTATGGGGGTGGGTGGGGGTCAAGAGGGTGGGTAGGGCTCCAGGGGTGGTGGGGGTCAAGGCAGTATGGGGTGGGTGGGTTGGGGTCAAGGGGGTATAGGGGTGGGTGGGTCCAGGGGTGGTGGGGGTAATCAGGATCAAGGTGTGGGTGGGTGGGGGGTCCAGGGGTGGTTAGGGTCAAGGGGATTGGTGGGTGGGAGTCAAGAGGGTATGGGTTCAGGGGTGGCTGGTGTTAGGATGGTTGGTGGGAGGACGGGTACTGAGGGTAAAGGGGTAGGGTCCAGGGGTAATAGGGTCAAGGGGCTTGGTGGGGATGGGTCCAGGGGTGGTGGGGGTCAACAGGTTTGGTGGGGTCTAGGGGTAGGTGGATGGGCAATCAAGGGTTCTGGGGGTCAAGCTGGGTGTATGGGGGATCAAGGGGTAGGAGGTGAAAGGCAGTGGAGATTTAGATCTATTCTCTGAAGATCTAGTCCATGTTGGTCTAGTTTGTGGCAATGTGTTCTCTATTAATCTAGTCTGTGTAGATCTCACTTTTATAGATCTAGTTTGTGTAGATCTAGACTACATCTACACAAACTAGATCTATCACACTCACACATGGACTTTTACTTATACAGAAAATACAAAATTGATAGTTTTATCTTTAATTTCATGTAATCAGTTAACTCCAAGACCAACTCCTTCATATGAAACAGCATTATGACCCCCTACCCCCTTGACCCTGATACCCCCAAATACCCTTGATTTTCACAAAAATTTGACAACTTTTTGATTAATTAGCCATGGAGTAGCATTCAGAAAATTTTATTCATCGTTTCATTCTCTTATTGGGGCATAGGATTGGTTAAATTAGCCGTAAATTTACATCGAAGTGAGTGAAGGACTATCCCCGGTAACCAGTCTACATTTGAAAGATGCGCCGTCAAGACATTGGCTGCTTCATTTTATTTTTTTCTGATTGCCTTTCTGTGTACGTATTTTTTAAATTTTAACGTTTTTTTCAGTATCAAACTATGATAATTCATAAATTTGTCAAAATACTTCAAAACCAACCATAAAATTTCAGTTTCAATTCAACCATACTTCACCTTTTGGCTGCTTTAGACATATTATGTGCTCAATCTGAAAAGGCTTTCAACCCAGAATGTAAATATTCCATCAGACACATGTTTTTCAAAAAGTGAGGGACAATTACATTAAGAGGTTGCAAGTCGATAGTACCAATTGACTGATGTGGGTTTAGGTTGCTATCTTTGTTTTAACCTAGTTTCATGAGGAGGGGGCCTCTGAAGCCATTTACATCCTCCCCTATCCTGGGTGCATTTGACAATACACTTCATTAAAATACCACAATGAAAACATAAAATAATCAAAGGTTGAAACTTTATAATTTGCTAATTATCAGCAAAATAATTATCAAACTTATCTTTAAACGAATGTTAAAAAGGGTTTTGATAGTGATACCATTCCATATCATATTGGAAATTATGTCACTGTTGCTGA
Source organism: Haplosyllis leylae (assembly GCA_038406175.1). Taxonomy (NCBI): domain Eukaryota; kingdom Metazoa; phylum Annelida; class Polychaeta; order Phyllodocida; family Syllidae; genus Haplosyllis; species Haplosyllis leylae. The sequence goes on along the minus strand of JBCAUG010551397.1, from coordinate 7,624 downwards.
GCAACAATGATTGCAATTAAGTATTTAATGACCACTTGGGCAATAAACATTTTTCATGACTGACCTATTAGCCATTACCACTGCGGGGCAAATAATAAATGGATATTTGTCTGATATGTTGGCAAACCAATTGGAAAGAAAATGGTAAAGGAGTCAATGGGTTAAGTTAAGGAACTTTGTGAAAGTTTTTGCACTTCACAGTAATTTGTCAAAACCCTTGTTATTTAATTGAAATGTTAGTTGAATGAGTTGAATTTATCTAGTTCGATAAGACTTTGTTGTTGCTGAGTATTGTTCAATTAACGATACAGTATATCTGAAGAAAGTCTCCCATAGTTCAGTTGACTGTTGATATATCTCGTCCGTGTACTCGTGAAGCTCTTTCGCAAGTTAGTACTTTGGAAAGATACCAATTAGTTGTGATTGTTCGTTGTTGCAGTGATACTTATCCATTGTCTGATTGGTACGCAAGCTACTTTATTAGTAGTGGTCCTTTTCAAGTGTATTTCTTGCAACAGTGTATCTCACGAATTAAGCTGCCATAAAGCATTTTTGCAGCATTTCCATTACACAATAATGCTATTTGAATGACAGGTCGGTTCTCAAAGGTCTACAGTGGAAAAATGTGATGAGTGACATGCACTTTTTTCAATGCAATTTTCATCTGCATTAATTGTGAAGATTTGAGAAGAACGGTATTACTTTTTGATGGTCAAATGAGTGATGATCAAATTTCTATATGTCTAAACTAATGACATTTGTGGCAAAATATTCAAAAACATGGATGACCCTGCTTGAAAATGTATCCACAGTTTTTTATGAGGTAAACAATGAAATATAAAAGCATTATAAAATTCCAGTTACTTTGAATTAATTGTGGCATACAACATTAATAGAACATCATAAAAAGGTTACATAGATCGTACTTGGCGACGGTCGGTCCACGGCGGTCCTGCGACGGTGAAACCACGGTGGACCCACCGTCGCCAAGTACGATCATAAAATGTTAAAATACGGTCGTGGCGTCTTTTGAAAAAAGGTGCTTATTTATGTCAGGTGTAGTTTGCTTGACTATGTAGAAAATGTAAACTTTAGAGAAGAACCTGTATACACAGTTAATTTGAATATAATATGTGCACTGATCAATATTTTTGAATAGTCCACAACTAACTATACTGGTAAATTTTCTGCCTTGTTGGAGGCTGATGGTACTCGTTGACGGTGAATCCAAGCCAGAGGTTATGTAACACCTACCCAAAACAACTGTCGTTGCTCCTCCTACTCCAAATGACCTTGGGAGATGAGGTCATTTAGGGGTGTGGCTTTGACAGATGAACCTGTGATCTTGTAGAATTAGCAAATGAGCTTGGTGATCTTATAATTTTATATTTTTGCCACATCCCTAAATGATCTCATTTGACAAGGTCAGGGGCTCATTTCTCAAGGCCATTTGGAGTGGAAGGAGCATATGACAGTTGTTTTGGGTAGGTGTTACATAACCCGCAGCCGTGCATTTACCGTCAACGAGTAGGATCATATATTCGGTTACTGACCATCTGTTATTACTCTGGGTTCATTAACTGTCTATCATACATGTATATTTAACAGGAAGAGAATAAATAACCAGTTGAAAATCTTGACTAGTTTTAACATGTCCAGTAAGCAGTATGTGGTGAGTACACAACTCTTGATTAGTGTATGATCAGAAAATTCTGAATTTTCCTTCCAACATTCAGACTGTAAAGGGTATGTTACGTTTACGTATACTTTATATAGGTCTTGTACACTCACCAAAAGACTAAGAAGGCGAAAACTTGGCACGATGGAACATTGAGAGTGTCTGGTGAAAGTAAAAGGGTACGTCTTGCATTTCCTGTCATTGCAAATATTTTTTTTTTTATTACAATGGCTCCAAGTTACTAGAGTAAGAAGAGAATATACACAGGATACTAGTTACAACGAGTTCTAACACTCGGGTTTTTTTTGTATCAAAATAAATTAAAAGCTCGGTTACTACGACGTCACGGATTTCTGTCAACAATTTGTTTTGTATTTGTTTCAGGCCACTTTGTTTGATGACAAGGGATCCCGACTTGACTCACTTTACGTCACGGCTGATCAGGTAGTAGAGGTTTTTTTCCCTCATATTGGTATTGCATAGTCGTAGTCTCTCGACACTTCACTGATGAGAAAACATGAGGTGTAACACTCATAATAGTGATCTGAAGATGCACCATAGGATAAACGAAGCACTCCAGGTCTTGGGTTCAACATGACCTCGCAACAGTAAACCAACCCATAATCCGAAGTTCATTTTCGGGGTAGGGGTGGGGTAAAATGTCCTAGGCAAATTTTAAAGTTCAAGTTGTCCGTGTGAAGTTTTCATTTCCTGGATGGGGGTACGATTGGTGTGCCATCCTCACAGGGTATGACAAAGCAACGAATGTCTGTCCTATTGTAATGTAATATTCCCAAGATGGCGAGGCCATAACAAATCGAAATTGCACATTTACTTCCGTGCTTGATTCAGTTTAGTGTGAATGGTCTCCAACGTGTGTGTATTTCAACAGGTGATAATAGGCGAGCAGTTGGAAAGTGATAGATACTACATCGATGTGGAATCCCTGAAATCTGAGTTACAGGATACCAAGCCGGCTCAACAAGACTCAGTTAACCAGAATCGAAACCTACCAGGTAACATGTCGTATTTTCGGCAAAATGTTTTGGAATGTATTATTGGAGTCATTGAGGTTATGACAGCGTTTAGTTTAAAACTAATATTCACCCTTTAACAGGAAATCTCGGCAGACAAACATGTGCAATGGTCCAGGATGTCCCACGACCACGAGCTCCAATGATTGGCCTGAAACGAAAACGAACCGTGAGTGTCTGTTGTAAATCATCGTACTGCCCTCTCTCTGGTAGCATTCAGCTACAAAACATTTGTGTGTTTGTTGCCCATAGTTTTCTTGTTGTTTGGACAGACTTAACTGGTTGGGAGAGAAATTGAATCTTGATGGTAACTAGTGAAAACACTGGATGCCAAATACAATCCCGTTTACTTTTTAGTTGCGCCGTCTCATAAGATCGGAGTTACTTATCTGGTCACTGTGGTATCCGTTTATGTGTTACCTTGTGGACCCAAACAAGACATTTTCAAACTTTTGTCGGATTCCGAAAATTCCAAAACCAAAATATGTTCCAGGACATTCTGAAGAACGTTGATTTTTATGATTCTGAACAAGTGACTTTTTGGCCCAAAAAATATTGGACTTAAGAAAAGCGCACCAGAGTTCAATTTTTTTAGCAAAAATGTATTTCAGGAGATTCTAAGCAACTGACATTTTTGGCCCAAAAATTATTGGGACCACAAAAATTGTTCATCAGAATTCAATATTTTTTAACATAGTACTGGTAAATATTCTTGTTGCTGTTGCAACGCAATTCAAATACAAGTGTAAATATGTTTTTTCAGGGGTTCAACCCACCACGGCAAGTTAGAAGTCGTCCAGTTGAAATGAACGAAGACCGTTGTGTATCACATCAACCTGACCGATCCAGCAACCAAGTGGCTGCTACATCAGTGAAGGGACTTAGCCTATACAGCGTTGTTGGAGGAAACAACAGTGTTGATATCACCAAACTTGTTGCAAGCAAATACCTAAAGGAAGAGGGCAACGTAAATGACAGTGATAAGAGTATGCAAAGAAACAGTTTTCACGGTCACTGTACCACTGGAACGACTGAATCACAAACTGCTGTGAACCTTCCTCAGAGGGAAAGTTACGCTGAAAGGCTAGACTTTGGATCAAGCAGAATCTCTGAGGAAACAAATTCATTTGACAATCAAATGCACGGATTATCACAATCTAGTGCATCGAATGACGCGAATGCTACAGACGAAATACCTGCAATTGAGAGAGTTTTACGTAATGTTGCAAATACAACCAATAGACCTTCATTATGGTCGGTTGTTGGTTCCAAAACAAGTCATGCACAAGGGATCCCAAGTACACAAATAACAAGTAGAAATTTAATGCATACTTCAGGAGTACCAGACCACTTTTCATTCGAGAATAAGAATAACAGTGCTAGATACCTTTCTAGTAGTACTAGTATAACCAGTGATACCACAGTAAACAAAGGAAAGCGCTCAACATCACAGATTCTAGCCATAATAAATTCAGTAAGAAAACTCAGTTCGCCAGAGAAATCTAAGAACTTTTCAACTGTTGTCAACGATTCCATATGTGACCAACAGCAAATGCAAATGAGAGACTTAAACGATGCCACATCAACTAAGACAATTCAAGAATATGAACTTGAAAACTGTTGTCACAGTAAGCAGGAGTATCCCTTGAAACGTGACGGAAGTGAATCCCTGCCGATCTCATGTGCAGAAGGAATCGAAAAGCCTTTGATTGATGCTGAAAATGTACACAGCTCTATGAATGATGTATCAGACGGGGCGAAGGGAAGTGATGTCAGTGAAAATAACAATACTAGTGGGAACTCTCCTTGCTTTGAACTAAGTTTCTCGCCACTATCAAATGTTTCATTGACTGACGATGAAGATCCAACAAAAGTAACCCAAACACAATCAGCGAGCCAAAGTTCCTCTGACAATCATAGTCGGATTACAAATCCAAAATTGCGTACATCTGTTGTAGACAGTGATGCAATACTTTCCTATGGCCAACCTGCAACGGTAACTGACAGACAGCAGCTGAAAGGTGACAGCAACTCGTACTTAACTCCTAGTATGAGGGTAGATGAAAAATCAGAGGTACAAAAAGTTCAAAATGATGATGTAATGAGTGTTCCATGTGAAGCCAGCGCAACCAAAACGTCTACTTTTTCTCCAATAGAAACATCCTTGGAACCAGGTGTAAATAATCCTGAGCCTCATCAGGATGAAGAACCAAAAACTGGAGAAAAAGAAGCCGATCGTAGTCAGGATCTTGATGGAAATGTTTTGAATGAAGTGGGACAGCAAGGTTTAAATGAACTAAATGCTTCATCTCAACTTACAGAGGGTAGTGAAAAAATCAGTGACAGCCAGTTGCTGGCATGTGTAACTATGGAAGAATCAAGCTTCAAAGAAGCCGCTTGCACGACAAGTCGTAACGACAATGAAACAAACAACGTATCAATAGATCAAAAGAACGAAAGTGGTTACAATAAAGCCAGTAGAGATCATAGTGCACTGGACGACCTGAAATTCAGCCCAGAAGAACGTAATGTCCAGTTCACAGCATCGAATTGGTTTTCAAGGTAAATGACAAATGTACGAGTTGTCACTACAAAAGAAAGATGCATTTATGAACTCAAAAAATTGTGGGCTATGGCATAGAAGCGCTCTAACTAAAGTAGATTATTGGTGGCTCGTCAGAATCACCTTAGTGGTTGATTGACGGTTTTTGCCCCAAAATGTTGGGCTCGTGGTGGGGACCTACGAAGGCCTTTTGTCGCTTAGTAACTGTACATGGGATGACAGTTCTATTTGCAGGTGGTGGGGAGACCTAACCGCTATATGTTGTAATCAAACTTTTTGTTGCCATGGGTGGTGGGGACCCTAAAACCTAGTATACAATACGCTTTGCCCCCTTCACTCCCCTTCGCCCCCCAGGGAGCGAACGAGCCACATGGTGACAACTTTTTCACAACCTAATATTAATTTAAAGGTGATTGTAGGTCTGACAAACAACCAGCAACCACAAATTCAGTCATTGCCAGTCACAACATCTCAGAATCCTTGGTATCATCTGTACAAATTGAGGATTCAAGTGCATCAAATGTTGGTACGTAGAACTTTAAACTGAATGACTCAATTTAGATTGATTGGAAATTACCTGATCACTAAATTACAAAAGCTATGTAAAATGGACTAAAAATCAACTTGTACAGTGCTTGTCTTGGATCCAAACCAGTTGGATAATTGGGTACAAGAGACTCAGTAAATGAAAACCAAAGATAAATTCTTTATTTTGATCCAATTTTATTCCCTGAGTCATGGGAAAAAAGTCATGGAATAATGTTAGAAGTACTGGAAAGTCAGGGTATTCCTTGAGAAGAAAAAAGTAGGAACCCTGACAATTTCATACCTTGACCTTGACCTTGATTGACTTTGAAATTGAGTGATGTTGACTCTTTTCTTTGCTTCAGTAGAAGACAAGCATATCCATGCAAAAGTACATGTAATGATAAATACGACAATTTATATTTTAATCAAGCTTGCTTAATATGTCAAGGTCATGTCAATGTAACTGCACAAGGCAGCCTCCCATTAACATCATGAGGCAACACTAACCCATGGCCCCATCCTTGCCATACTACAAAAGACCTAGCTGGAGGGGGAGTAGGGTCTCCTGGTCATGGTCCCCCCCCCCGACCTAGCCAGGGAGGGGTAGGGCCACCTAATCAGGGTCCCCCTCCCAACTATGTCTGGTCAGGGCACCCCCGTCCTCTCCCCTTCTCCTAGGCAGGACCAGGACAGAATACCTTCCCCTCTCCCCGTGGACAGAGGAAGAATACATCTGTAAAAACATTACCTTCCCTCGTATACTACGTACGTGGTCGGTAAAATCGTGTTTTGTCCATTTTAAAACCCTCTGTGATATATGTGCTACGTGGTCCGTGCTTCTGCGACTGAAAATCTGTTTTGAGATATGTTCATTTGGAGTGAAAATGATCCGCAATACTAATGACTCGGGGACTCCGATGAAAAAGCAGCAGGTGTGTTTATCCCGAAGAGAAGTTGCTTTCATAAAGTGAATGAAAGTTCCTTCGAGAGTTTGAATTTGGTGAAAAGCCATACGATTACAGGCACAAACATCACAGATTGTAAAAACAACAGCGATTCAATGGATGAAAGAAAGGTGGGAAATACGGACAGGAAGGGAAGGAGTGATGGGAAGGCAATGACGGGAAATTGTGAGGGAGATAAAATAAAAGCTGTGATAGACACAAATGAAGTGCAGGAAATAGATCGAGACGCAAAGGCTGATGCTGGGCAATCCTCAGGAAATAAAGGCAGCGAAAGAAAGAAAATCAGTCCCAGTGCACTTCAGACATTAAAAGGTCTTGAATTAAATTATGATAACGATTTTGATTACAAGAGACAGATTGACGTAAATACATCCAAAGAGTCACAGTCAACAAAGAATTCTTGCAATTTATCGCCAAATGAACAGTTTGATAACTTGCTTGGCCATTGGGCAAATAAGTGTAATCAAGTACCATTGGAAAGAGATTTCGTTCCTGAGAATCAGTTGGCCTACGTCAAAAACTACACTGATGCGACACCACTTGATGATCAGTCTGGTCCCAGTAGATACTTGGAAGTGGAAATGATGCCATCTTCAAAAACTGATAAATATTTTGCGCCAACTTCTAGTGTTGATAGTCAAGATGATGAGATTACATATTTAATGAAGGATTCACCTTGGTCGGATCGGTTCCGTGCTGATCCATATCGCGGTAACGTCGAAAAGCAACAGTATCTTCCCAATGAAGATCATTGGACCTTAAAACAATCTGTCGTCACTGAATCTATAGGTGAAGACGAGAGCGAATATAAGGTCCACAGTAGATATTTCAGTGGTAACGTGAACAACAGTCCCGA
>JBCAUG010551286.1:0-14711 GCA_038406175.1 Haplosyllis leylae | reverse complement strand
CACGCGAATATCATTCTCTAAACAGAGAACACAACCGGAAAACTCAGAACTCAAACTCTGTGAATATCGCGTCTCTTACAACAATCAATTTCTGCATAAGTTTATAATGTCAAAGTTGCCGTGAAAGTCACCGTCAAAAATGGGTTATAACAAGCAGAGGTGATAATGTGACCTGAAACCGGATGAATGAGTTGTGGATCCGTTTTGTCTGTCAAACTCACCACTCTTTCACAGTGACTTACACGGGCACGATGACATATTGACGATATGTGTAAACATACCTTAACTGGACCTAAGCTTTGCTTCCAGATTAATCATATTTTGTGTCATCGTGATTTCAGGATGGAGATTTTACAAGCTACACTTGAAGGGAGTCTGCTTATTAGATTATTACGGAGGTGCTACTCATGTTTCCTTGGAAGATTACTTTTCAGCCCATCCCTTGTATTCGATAGTTGAGCAAAATTAAGAATTCCACAATTAATTATGTCACTATAGTCGTATAGGCTATTTTTATTTGCTGTTAAGTTCTTCCACAAAGGAATACAAATGAGCCATTTCTTGCTATGATTTTCGCGTCACGTAAACTTTTACTAAAATCCATCCATCCGCATCAATAGTTACTTGGATATGTCGCGGAATGTTGCATTTGTGAGTTACTTTGAACCTAATCACCGATTTTACAACTTGACTTGTGTTTCCTTTCGTACGCCCAAATATAAATCTGAAGCTAAATTAATTTGGTTTCACTATCGCCTTTCTTAAATTTCCTTTTTATTGTTATTTTGACACAGAAGAATGGTTTCTGGCTTTGATGTACTTCTTCAAAAGTTATTAATATGTATTACCCCAACGTTTCACCTCTGATAAAACTGTTGTACAAATTCTCTTATGAGCTGTGTCTGTTAATGGATGATCACTTGAACTTCAGAATCCTAGAGCATGAATATCAGCAACTTGACCATAACAGTATTTCATCGTGAAAGGCATTATTTCTAACAATGCCTCTGCTGCGAGAGGAGTTTCCTTGACTTGTTATCCTCTCCATTCAGTTCGTTTTACTTTGAACGTATTATATCCCCAAGCAATAATCACAGTTCACAAGTTTTCATTCATACCAGCAATACTGCATTGATGCAGCCATCGTTCTCTGGATTGTTTGTTACCTGTGCATATTTAGTGAGCGAATTAGTGGAATGATTTGTACACAATATTTTTTAAAATAAACTTTTTACGGTGCTTTCATTAATGCAGCTGTGTTACCGCCCATAGCCCGGGGGGGGGATAGGACAGCAGAGCCAGCGGTATGCCTCTTCAAGGGGCTCTTGCGTTCACGCAAGAGGACTTTCTTGTTTTGAATGTTAACACTCAAGAGATATATATTAATTTGTACTCTTACCATTGTGATGTCACTGGGGTCTAGGCTTTAACAATTTGCAAAGTTATCGAATCAAAAATAAATGAGGAAAAAATTAGCGGACACCGTTCCGTGTGACGAAGGGAACTGGTGTCATCTGGTGTTAAACTTTCAGTTTTAAGATAACTATTAATTCTAACCTAGTGTCGTTTCTACAGTCCTGTTTCTTCCTCTTTTTACCATTGTAGAATCAAGCAGACGTGGAACAAAAAACCCTGTTGTCAAGCATTATTTTTGGATATTTTAAGATGTAACCAAAATTGTAGATTGGTACTTACAGGAATTTGGCGGATCTGGGGGAGGGGGCGAGGGACACCCCCGGGCCAAAATGTCTTCATTTTCATTGTTTTTGGAAAAATTGGTCAAGTAGTATGTTGGCACCCCCTCTAGAAAATCCTGGATCCACCACTGTTACTTCCTTAAAATGGATAACTTCTTTGTTTCTTCCAATGAAAATGGGTAGTAGGTTCCCACTTTTATCAAAAAATGATTGGGAGTTTGGAAAAAAATTAAATTTTGGTTGGTACATTATTCATCAAGTGAAAAAACAAGTGCATTTTGTTCAAAATATTCCGCAGTGCGTTTCTAAAAGCTTTCATATAACCCTATTTGTATTCTGAGTTCTACAAATACATTTTGTGTTTATAGACTAAAGACTTTAAGGTCAAGTTCACATAAATATAAGCATGAACATAGTGAATTTAATATTTCCAGCTTTACTAAAAGAATATATTTTATTTTTCTTTAAAAATGCACATGATAATTACACATGTAAGTACACCTTTGCTTACAGCACAATACCTTGTATCGATTTTAGCATAACACAAAATTATTTCCGCCATGAAAACAACAAATTCATGAAAGGGGGGGGGGGCATTGAAAGTTTTTCGTAAATTACCATTAGTCTAATTTGCCAGATCTCGCGATGTTCACAACAAATGATACGTAATCATTGATTTATGAAATTTCTGCAATTATTTACCTCATGACTAATATGAAAATTGTCAAAATTTATTAAACAGGCGCATCAGAATTGTCACAAGACTGATCAGACATACAGATCAATTTACGAAAGATCCTTTTAAAATTTTATCTGAATGTATACGAACGTAAAAAATTTTTTTGTAAAATTTGATAGCTAACATGATGGGTTGTTCTAGTCATGTGTTCAATAAACACGACGGACAAATTCACAAGCATTCGTCTACACCTCCATCAGAAAATACAATGTGGTAGTTTTAGGTACAAAAAATTAATGCCCTCTTTAATGCTGAACATAATGCAACCAGTGGAGCAGCGGGTCAAACTGACTGGTAAATCAAAGGAGGAGATTTTTTCGACAAAGACAGGCAATGCAACCCACACAATGAAAGGCAATTGAAGATCACAGATTCAATTTCAAGTTTAAATTTCGAAACAGCCACATCGAGACCACCTCAAAAAGCCCACTTCTAATACAAATATATATTAAAATTCTAAACTTATATTTAAGTTATTCTATTAATTCTATCAACATTTCGTGAATGATATCGACAATTTTACACATGTTCTTGTTGCTGTGCACTTTCCACTTTCCTGTCACACAAATAAATGACTATCAAATTCTCATGACCATAAAAAGTATCGTTTCATGACAATAACATAACAGTTTCCTCGACAATTAATGCCTTGTTCACATGTACCGAGACCGAAATTCGGCCCGTTAAAGTTTTAACAACGTCAAAAATTGAGTTGCATGGGAACATATGAGGGTGTTCACACTTAGACCATCAATAGGACTAAATGGGTTCGACACCCATTCTGCCCCTCAAAGTGCCCATCACCATTACCACAATGCTAAAACTTCAACGGGTCGTTTTCAGCGTCGGTACATGCGAATAGGGCCTAAAACTTTCAGGGAACTAAAGTGACAATTACATGAAATAAAAACGAAAATCTTATTATTATTATTTTGCACTCTGTGGCTAATTTTTCGTATCACAATTTTTTTTCTGAAATGGAAACAAATGTACTTAAGAAATTTTCTTCATGAATTTAATATTAATACGACGTGGAATTTAATATTAATACGACGTGGAAAAAGAAGTGTAAAAATCATGCTGAAAACACTTCCTCTTCATCCACGAAGTCTTCTCGTGCCAATGATACCTGTTCTCGACCATTGTCGTAAAACGCTGGAATTGGTTCGTATCTATGTCCCCAACAAAACTTCTCACTTGAACGCGCTTGAAGCAGCATAAAAACCACAAGAAATAGCACCACACTACATATACACACTAGTACAGCAAACGCAAGTAAGCCTCGTTTGGTAAATGCGTGTGGAGACATGTAGTCGCTGTAAACACCTTCCCGTTGGTGCCACGTGCTTCTCGCACTTTCTGACAACAGGCTTGCACTGTCTACTTTGTTTAATTGTGGCCACTGGGAATAGTCATGGTCAGAATTTATGTTGCGGTTCTCCATACACACACCTGTAAATTAAGAAAAATAACTCCATGAACAAAAATCAACGTCTACATACTAAGGACCGTATCCACATGTACATCAGAGGACTAATGTGTATTTGAATATTTTGCATTTTACTTCGTACAACTTGCAATATCTATTTCTTTTGAGTGTTTAATCTTCAAATACTTTAATGGCATCTACCAGTTAGAGGATGGCAATTGCAACAACCTATGGTGTTGCTGTGAGAACAGCATAAAACACATCTGTGATGTGACTGGAAGAAACGTAGTGGATGATCACAGGATAAACAATTGTTGGGTCCAGAACCCTGACAACTGGCACAACTTTTATCACATGGTTCACATCTCTAGAATTAAAAAAAGTGACTTGTTTATCAGTATCAGAAGGATCTATCCAGGATGAACCAGTTGCTCTTGAGCACAATTCATGAAAGTTGTTCAACAATTTAGTTTCTTCCCCATATGCGGCAACAGGTGCTTACATTTGTGTCGGTTTCGAGGTATCTTCCTTTTGGGCAGCGTGGCTCCTCGTCATTGAGTTGCCGCACACAAGATCCGGCTGTCAGGATGTAACCTGCCCGGCAACTTAAACATGATGTTTCACCACCACCTGATGAAAAAAAGTTCACATATTATACTTTCACGACAAACAGAACAATTATAAACTATAATCCACCTCAGTTTTATGCACTTTAATATTTAGAATAGGGCGGGTAATAAATAACTTGAATGCAAATTTTTTTGAATACCACACTGAATTTCAGAAGGTTCTTTCTCGTCAAACATAGATTGTGCATTCTCAATACTAACCTGCACATGTGAAGCATGAATAATGGCATGGTGTACAGACTCCATCACACGTGTAATATTGAGGAGGGCAGTTTTGTAAACAGCTCCCTTCGTGTAAGCTTTGGTTTGTTTTACAACTAAGGCAGTCCGAAGTGGACGGACCCAGACACTGTGAACAACTGGCATTACATTCATAACACTGGATAATCTCCCCGTCAAAAACATGGTACAACCCTGATGGACAACCGAGTGTACATTCACTGTCCACTAGAAATCTGAAAGACCATGAAACTCAGTAAATAAACGCAATCACAATTTTTGAGGCTGGGACAACTGAACAATTTCCCATGGTGTGGTTCCCCACCAGTATCAACCTATAAATATTGACCACAACGCCCAAGCTAATCTTGTCCAACAAATTTCTGCTCTTCAACTGACATTGCACCATATACTGGACATCAATGATGGTTAGAAACCACATCATGAGAATTACAACTTTGAAGTAAACTATTTGCATCGTAATGAAATGTTTGCTACCGTCTCTCGTCCCTCTGTCTCAAATACATAACGCTGGATTTCCAATGTTATATGTAACTCACTGACAGTTACCTGGTTAATTATTAATAACAACTGCAGAGCTTTACTCGATAATTGCGCTTCATGAAAGAAGTCTTTGTTTCAATGTCATTCACTATCATTACAGCAACATGGCATCTGGGCCAAGCATTGTTCCAGCTAATGTGATGCTCTGTTTCTCACCTTGGTGGAATGCATTCTGTACACTCGTGGCGTTCAGGTCCAGAACAAGACAAGCAATCAGGATGGCATGGTGAGCATCCTCCACTGACATCTCTGTACAAATCTTTTGAAAAAAATTGAAAACATAATTATTCTTTTTTAACATACTAAGATGAATATTACTATATTGTGCCAACAATTGCATTAGCATAATCGGAAGATGTAAATATTTTAGGAGCGTACTTGAGTTACATTGCGGAAGACACAATCGTTGTGTGAGCACGAATCCATCGAGACATCCTGTGCAGTCATCGGCATCTGGACCGTCGCACTTCGCGCATTCACTATGACAGCTACACAGAGTAAAATGAAAATCGGATTAGAAGATAAGCAGCTTGATATATATTTACTGAAACAACCATGCAATGAAAATGATGTGAATTCCAATAGCTACAACCCACCGCCACCAACATAAAATCGGTTCATTGCTAGAGAAATAAATTTTTGAGAAAAATATCAAATAGTTCAATATTTAGAAACAAGATACTGACTTTAAGGTCTAACTCAAAGCAATTTATTTCTCTAGCATTTCAGCCGGTGAAAGGTAAACCTGAACGCTAACAACATGGGTAATATGAAGTTACTAACTTTAGTTTTTGGGCTTTGTTTCATCTCCGAAAGCAAAATACTGTCTTGTAATTTTTGCACAAAAGCAGTCTATTATTTTCTCATTTAATCAATTTTATTTTTTGCCTTCCCAGGTAAGCATACATATCACATGAGTCTACTTTCCATTAAGCCTACGTCATTCCGAACACTTAACTATTCAAATGTTATCCGGAGTCATTTCCATTGCTCTAATGAAATACTATTTTCAGATTAACAGTAAGGGTATGGAAATGACTATCTAGGCCTATCACACTCTTTTGGTGCAGGAAATACAAATTTTAAGCGTTACATGTACAAATAAGCTCTGGAAAGATATTACTAAGTATATGAATATGTACAAATATGCTCTGGAAAGATATTACTGAGTATATGAAGTCTGAAAACTATTAAATACACTTTGCAATACATCTGACCTTCCCTCTTCAGTTTGGGAAAATATACTTAGAATAATAATATATAATTTACTCATATTTCCATTGTTGTTTTAATGTTATTATTTCTGTGAAGCATCTGTCTTTTATCCTTTCGAACCAATAATGCAATATGCATTGCTTGTATATGACTAGAAAGGTTTGAACCCTAAGGTTGCTCAAGCTGCCTCTTGCCCTAGTACCTTGGCTTCCGCTCTATTCTGCAATTAATCATCAAGATTGCGAAATAAAGTTTGGATTTCTTGATGTTCGCAGGTTATTGAGGTCGCATGTTCACAGCCGCTCAAATCAATAATGTTTCATCATCTTTCCTTCAACAAAACAACATTTACACAACCTACGGACGATTATAATCGTTTACTTTGTAAAATGTTACTGTGTTTGACCTACCTTACACATATTTGTTCTCCTCCTGTCAACTTTTGAGGATATGACCCATCACGACACTGACTGACACAAGTGCCATTCTCAAAGAACTGATCACTCTCGCAGTGTAGACAATCCATCTCCTTCTCTCCCTTGCAAAAGTTACATCCGGCAAAGCACTTACCACATCTGCGTGAAAAGGCAAATTGTAGATGTTAGTACAGAGTAAAATTTGTTATCAATGTAAACTAAAATCAATGGTTCCTGGTGTTGGATAAATCTAGAGTTCCAATGTTTTCATTGCTAACTGGTGTAATTATCTTCATTACTGTCTCAGTAGTGAGTGAGACATCTACAAATTACAAAGCTTCATATGACATGTTGTCTAGTACCTCCCATCAGCTTTGGAGAACTGCCCAACCTGACAGCTTGGTTTGCAGGCATTATTACTATTAACATAGCCATCTACACAGGTCTGACATATGCCTTCTGATGTACAAGATTTGCAGAATGACGGGCACTGCCTACATTTCCGACGATCATTATCTGCAATCAATTTCACAGTGCGATATGAACAAGTTAAAAACATTATAGGAATACTATTTTTCAAAGCCTCAGGTAGTTAATGTGACAATTATCGAGGATACTAACCTTTGTAATAACCCTCCGGACAGCTTTTCAGGCAAGAGTTTTTAAAGAGAAAGTAACCATCTGTACAAGATGTGCAGTTGTGAGTTCCAGGACCTTTACAACTCTCGCAGGGTTTCATGCAAGACTGACACACTCCGCTGTCTGTTTCTACAAACGTGTTCTTGGGACAGTTGCGCACACATGGGCTGAAATTACAATTTTGAGATATCTTATTTGTACTTTGATTTTACAATATATTCAATGTAGCAACAAAAGGAAATTAGCTGTCACTTCCTCTTACCCTCGTTTTGAAAGTCTGACGTGTTTGCAGGATATGCAATCTTCCGCTCTTGGTCCAGAACATCCCTCATCATAGGAACACTCTTCGTGACACTGCAATCGGAACACATTTTTTTACGTAATGCACTTGTTTCGATTTAGGAAACTGACCTGAAATTGTTTCATGTAGCGTAGATAAGTTTACTTGTTTGGAAAGCCAGCTCTCATTCTCATTTTTTCCCGCACTGTTTTCTTCAGTTTTCTTTCCCCCTAAAACGCGCCACGTTCCTCCCTCCACGTCATGCATAACAGGAAAATCTCCAAAATTATAATCACCATCCAGGTTGATTATCTGGAACAAAAAGGTGAAACTATCTTCTAGAATGTATTTTAATACTTCCTGCTTTCAGCAATGTGAAGCTTTAAAGTTTGCTTCACCAGAAATGTCCCATCACAATATGTCATAAAATTTCCTTGAAGCTAGATTCACTTACATCGTCTTCAGGTTTTACATGTTCGATGTGAATAGGTTTGAGAGGTTTCGGATGTACAGGCTGCTTCAACCTTACAGGTTCCTCCGCAACACCATAAATAATTAACTGCCATTTCAATAGCTTGCCTGCAACAAAAATTACAATAATACAAAACTGCTGAAATTACCGCTGATACCTACCGCTTCGTAGCAATACAAAGAAACCCGAATCATTTTTGTTCTGGCACTAAAGACACATCAGAAACGAAATCAATTAAGATTACAGTTGACTTACCTCTATTGAGGAGAGATCCTGTGTTTTCAACCTGAAGTTTCCAGGTTCCAGCAGGTCTTTCACCCCAAAAGTGGACAGACATGAAGGGCCAGTCCTTAAACTGTCCCTCCAAATAATCATTTTTTCTTTTCTAAAATAATAACACGTTAAATAGAATTGTGTGAAAGATTCCATACTATTCCTTTCAGGATTGTATGTTATATCATGCAATTTATCCATGTTTGAGATTTCATTAAATATTTCTTCTGTACTCACCGGTAGTAGAGTACTTTTGGTACCGCTGGGAGAAATGAGGTTCAGTTTTATATCACCTCTTCTACTGTAGCTTAGCGTCACTTTAGCTTGGACATGTTCCATGTAAAGCACATTATTAACTTGTCCAGCACAGCCATTAACGTCCATTGATACTTCAACGCCATTTCCTTCTATTACTCTACAATATGAAACATTGGACATGATGGAACATAAGAGTTTCACAAACACACCAAACAAAAGTTGAATTAAAAATAAATGAAACTCAGTCCCAGCAAACATAATTACTTGTCAAGTATAAGCACTTTGGATGTGCAAATGTGTTGTACGGGAACGGTCTGCCACCTCTCTGCTAAATCCACTAGAGCAGAAGCATCCATCATGCCATATCCGTACTTATGACTTACTGCAAAAGCACGAGAAACAGCTTGTACACATATTCGAAATCATCACGAACACTACAGTCGATAAATTTCACAAAGCCTTGTTCTTTAAACCATAGTTCAAAATTTATGATCTAGTTGATTCTAAGTCACATTTCATCACGGGAGAATATAATATAAAACTACTTTTTATTCACAACAGCTACTAATAAGAACCTTTTCTGCCGACAGCATTTACAATCCATTCTCCGTCTACCAACGGCTCCGGTCTGGCTGTCATCATAACTATGTACTGCATATCTCGCCACGTTAACGCAGGGCTGAAGGTATGTTTAGATCCAGTGAAGATTACCGTGAAAATGACGATAGTCAGGCAGAAAATAATCAGAGTTTTGCTTTTTGTATGATCTCTTTTTTGCTTCGTGGTGAAAAAATTCATTGCAATTTTTTAAAATAAATTGAAGAATAATCCTTATTTTGATACAACTGTTGTTTTTGAACTTTTAAAAATGATGCAGATAGGTAGGTGCAAACTCTACACATTTTGTTGGCATAAAAAGGTTTCATTATATGATTAGTTATCTCTGGATGATCTGAGAAACCACTTTTAACTAACTTCCTGGGCACAATACTCGTGAATTCAGTTGATTTGGTTTTAGTTTCTCTTTCGAAAAAAGGGAATGGAAGGTTAATACGGTAAATACTTCGCTTCCAAGGCTAAAGCGCATATGCCTGCAGCGAGCGGAGCTGAAGCTGACGTTCCCGTGTGAGCATCGGTGCATTTGTCGTGGAGATCTGTTGTCACCTGAAATCATAACCCGTTTTCATAGAGCGTGTGCGTTGAATGAAACGTTGTTTTCAAATGATCAGCAACAACGATTGATTCCAAATGTATAATGCGTTTGTAGTGCACACAGGAAACTTGATTTAGTAGTTTATATAATCTGCGTAATGAAGTGGCATAGCTTTTCACACTATTTTCCTCTCCTACGTAATTTGTCTTCCAACAGACCAGATGAAAAATGTACAGTAAACGGCGGTTAACAAAAATATTCTCTTCGACTTTCTCACTGTGCCTTTCCAATTTAGTGTCCAACTATAATGTATGCGATATCATGACTCTTGATCAATTGTGCATATAATGGAAGAAAATCATCAGACAGACTTCATATTCATTACTCAATGTACAGTAACAAGAGCCTCCCAATCCCATCCCCAGGGTGGACACATGTCAATGTTATTTCATGCCGTGTTCCATGAGGACCTCTCCGTTTAGGCGGAAAAAGTAAACTGCTGTGAAAAGACTGGACTGCTTCAGTATAGCAAAGATAATATTTCCAAAAAAATTCTTTCATGAGAGATTTTTGCCCTGCTGTTTAAAATTACTTTCATTCCTGACAAGTACAGGATTATTCTGAAAACAAAGACGTCTTTTGTTCAGCTCGATTTAACAAGGCATAATTACTTCAATGGAATATCTTTCAAGAAGGTTTCCTATTTTTAATTAAAGCTGTTGAAATATTTATGCTCCGTTTTCAGGTTCATAATTACAGGAGTAAACTTCCTGTAAGAAAAGACATAATTGATGTCTCCACAGATGCAAACTTTTGCATGGAATTCGTTCGAGTTTTAAGAGAAAGAATTACCAATCTGTCCAGAGAAATATAGTTTATGATTGTGCCAAATGCTGCTGCACTTTTGCAGTTGAAGGATCCTTCACAAAGATTCCCGAAAACATTCTAAAGCAGAAACAAAGAAGGTGATGCAGAGAAAGAGAAATCCAACACTTACAATTTTCTTTTCTCCATAGTTTTGTCCACTGCTGTACGTTGTCGCAAGTGTTGATGAACACTCTTCCAGGTACCATGGTTTGGTTCCCTTCTCAGACGCTGAGGATATGGATAGAGTGAAAATACTGTTAGTGTATCCGTCGCAGTTACACGAGTCGGACTGACTGCCTCCATTTCCTGAAGCCCACACGAAGATAGATCCTCGTCCTCCTCGACCCTGAAACGAAAAAACATAGCACATCGATTTTATGATTATATTAGGCGGAAAAACTATCATAGAGGCATGGCTTTAACATTATTTTCAGTCATTTATGACATCAAATTGCGCAAGGAAGCTGGATTTCTTGCAATGTAACAATGGTGATCAATTATGTTGATGAAATAATGTTCAAAAATGTACCATCTGATAGTCTCATTTATCTGATGCCCACTTTCTTTCATTTGAAGTTCTTCGATTTTTGTTGTTGGTTAGTATCGCAGTGATCTTGTTTTATTTATATTGCAGAAAGATTGAGTACCCAAATAACGAGAAATGTAGTGTTTGGCTAAATTTTTTAACAGGGTCCCATTATAAGCCTCCCGTAAAGATGAGAACTAAAAGGCAATTGATATCCCAAAGGCCTTGGGTAGATAGATCTAAAGGGCCCATGTACCCTGAGTTGTAACATACTTGTTCTATGTTGAACATAACACCAAATCACTGTTGTGAATATTTTTCAAACACAAAACATAGCTGTTCATACTTCTGGTATTAAGAAGAGGTAAAGTACTAGTTAATTCTTTATCCCGAGGCAGAAGCTCCGGGGTCTTGACCCAAAGCTTGTTCAGATAGCTGTGAGTATTAGAAGCAATTCCCTGCTCAGTAGGACTCATAATCACTCACAGTAGATTACCAAGGTAATTCCACAGCTACAAAAGTCAAAACATACCTACAGCATTACACAAGTTTCAAATGTACGACCAACTCATAACCTGACATCAATAGCGTATGTATCATTTCAAAACATTTACACACCAGTGCAATTTTGTTTTCGCCTTTGCAGATGCCAAGTCCGTGAAAACACGTTCAATTCGTACGCAGTATATTGCGGCGTTTCTAATTTTGTTAGATATTTTCTTTACAGGAATGTCACCAAAATGAATCTACTACAGAATTCTACGGCCTGTGGTACAAAATTTAAGCCATGATAAATGTTGGGGTGACACAATCAACATTGAGGTCTCACGTACTGCATTTCCAAATGTTTCTCATTTTTACACTGTATACTTTAAAGTGTTATATTTAATTAAACCTTATTTAGAGTTCTTCCCAATGGTCGCTGTAGGTCAAATATTGATGAATAGAATGAATTTTTCATTTTGATCAATTCATCCCCACGGCAAATCCGTAGTAATTCCTGGCTTTACAAATACGCGACCTGCTCGTCTTTGTGAAGAAATAATTGGCAATAGGCTAAAAGTCGGCACCACGGTTTTGCATTTACAAGATATTGAACTGTTCGGTTTACAAAATAGCTTGCAGTTTTACACGGTCTTAAACTACAAGAACCAGTAAATACTGCTACCGATCCCACTCAATAAGAACCTTGCATATGTCGGGCAGATGAGGCATCTTTCAACTGCGCGTTTTCTTTACCTACTAAACGTATAGAACGAAACATACTAATTCATTAACAGAGGTGGTGTTTATGAGCTCAGCTTATGGCTGTATTCATTACACAATTATTTACTTAATTATACATGCATATTAGTAATCAGGATCATCAGTCTTTTCAGGA
This sequence comes from Haplosyllis leylae, assembly GCA_038406175.1. Classification (NCBI taxonomy): domain Eukaryota; kingdom Metazoa; phylum Annelida; class Polychaeta; order Phyllodocida; family Syllidae; genus Haplosyllis; species Haplosyllis leylae. Next base: position 1,954 of record JBCAUG010551286.1, on the reverse strand, counting down.
CTGCACTTTTTAGTCTATTCACTGTGAAAAGGACAAATTATGAAGCTATTGTTATTGTAAAGGTATTTATTTTGCTCTCTTCATGTGTTCGAAACATGTCACAGATTCTGCAATAATTAGTCGTGATTTTTGTAATAAGCGATAAAATTTCCTTTTCAGAACCGAAAAACAAGATTTGCATCAGAATTCATCAACGCTTTCTCAATTAATTAAGCTACTGGCTAAAATTAAAAGTCCTACACCCGAATAGAAAATTACAAGAACGTGCTTTGATAGAAGGTGCCTCAACCAAGTTATAGCCTGTGAAACCATGTGCATACGATTTTGCTGTAACCAGCCTTGATCAGGTTATCTAAAGGTTGTGCGCCTTACCATAGAGATGAATTACGTTTTACCGATACATGATCTATTTGAATAATAAGGACAGAAGAAGTGCAGGTGAGTAGAATAGCCTTGAAGATGCAGAACCGACACCCTACAATTTTACCTGAATTCAGGTTCGGTAGATCCTGCCCTGTGGTCATCACCCCACACATTGAAAAACTAAAAGTCAAGAAAAATGGTTACTAAAACTGGAGAGCAGCATTCTCGGGTAATAATGTGTAATTCCCTAAGGGCGAGCACCTGCTTCAGCGAGTTCCTGATCTCAGCCTGGAAGCAGATCTAATCTACATCCGATGAATGTTCTCTTCTTTTGGCAGCAGTCTGGAATTAAAATTGATGAGATGACACGACATGCACATTTCTGAAACAATTAATGTGCCCAAGACAGTTTACTCAGTGCCAGTCTTCGAGCAACATCTGATTCCTAAGTGCATCGTTGGCATCCTGAGACCAACAATGGCAGTTTAGTGCAAAAAAAAAAAAACAAAAAAACAACAACAACAAAGCCTGCTGATCAAGATATGGGAATGATTACTTAATAACATTTTCAATAGCTCATGAAACCTGTCTTTTAAACTATAGATATAATAATCCGGGATTTGCTTCACACTTCGTGTTGTTTTTTCTTGACACGCATTTAGTTTCGAATCATCAAACATGAAGACCTTCCAGTCCCCAAATATGTCTGATCCAGTTGCAGAAAGTAAGAATTGTGTTAGTTAATACAGACGTAGTTTCTTTATGAGGCTTGGGAAAAGAAAGTGATGGGAATTGATAGAAGTATTTGTAGGTGAGTAAGTCCGTGAAACATCGAAAACAAAGCCACAAGATGTTACAACATAATTTGAAATAATTTTGTATCATAGTGTTTCCCACCGAATCACCTCAGCTATTTCTCCATGGAGACACAAATCAAAACTGCGGGTGATAAAAAGAATCACCATGAGAGCGCATTATCTGTAACAACCATAGCGGTCCTCCAAGAAGTTTTGGCAATTGCAAATACAAAGGAACACTTCCCTGGGCAACACAGTTACGGATTAAAATGAACATGTGCTTAATGTAAGACATTGGGCGAAAATCTGAACGCAGTATTAATTGCCAGAATTACTGCAATAATCAGCACTTGAAATTTTTTCAGCATCTTTTGTGGTGAAGAAAGTTAGATAATTAAACAGAAGTGCGGTTTCCAGGCTACATTGCCTTGAAAGTTTCGTGGAAATAGTCTCTATGACTGCACCCAATTGCCTTTCCTTTACATAAGATTATCTACTTCACAGAATTAAAAAGGTTACACTGCATGGATTAGATTTGTTTGAAGAATTAATCACCAAAAGACTTCAAAAGGCTTGTTAAGAATAAAACAGCAGTTCATCTCCAGAAAACTTTCTTCCCACATATCAATAGACCGTTTGCTGCAGGGAAATTTCACTAATAAGTATCTTCATGATAAACAGAGATCAGAGGGAGGGCTTCATATGTGGAATTCACTATTAACCCTTTCACTACTGATGGCCTCAGGCTGAGGCCATAGAAATCCATCGTCCTCACTTTTACTTATTACTCTGCC
>JBCAUG010551175.1:0-14711 GCA_038406175.1 Haplosyllis leylae | reverse complement strand
GGGATCTTGGGAAGGGGGAGGTGGTTGCTGGGGGGAGGGGGGTTGGCGTTGGTGCAGCTAGATTCTCATATTGACACCCCCCCCCCCAATAATTAGGATTCGGGACCTGGTGTGGGGGGGGGGGGTAGGGGTTGGTGCAACTAGAATCCAGGAGATTCTTGTTATATCCACATAAGTAGTAATCCTTTTAGATATAATACTTATTAGTAGACGTGGCAATTGGGTGGGAGTATTGCATAACTGAATATGGTAGTTTGAATGATATATTAATATCACTGGCGAATCCACTGGTGCTACCTTTGTGTGTTCTATTTTCATGCAAGTAAAGAGAACGGTGATAGAACTCAAATGTGACCATTGGCAACCCATAATTTGAAATATTTCAATACAAATTGGCATGCACATGACACCTGAATCAATAGCCTAGTACTGTAGATATTTTTGGAAATTGATGTGAAAACTGTGTAGATTAGTTTGAAAGTGCATCATGTGCAATTTACTTGAATAGGAGTAAATTTCATGTGATACTACTTCTTCATCAGGTGTACACACACTCATTTACAAGGGGTATTAAAATTTGTAAGGATTGTTTCACCACAGATTATTTCTTGTAAATATACCTTGGTTTTGCTGCATTCAAAATATTTAAGAAATGTTATGATTGTTTTGGCAACAATACACATTGAGGGATATTCAGTAGTTCTTTCTCTTCTAACATGTATGACATGCAGTACAAAGTACAAATGGGATGATCCAATATTTCTGAGATCATCATACAATAGCAGAAATTTAATGATACATCATATTATTTTTGGCCAATCTCCTCTCCTGCAAAACTGCAAGAAATTGATATACTGTTTTGCCAGATGAGGGGTGCATGCTCACTAAATCTGCCAAGTATTTATTTGTTTTCGTTTTTGGTTGCCATGACAAAATCAACTTATCAGCTGGATTCCTGTATTTATATCCCGGGCTGGGCTTCTCAAAGCAGTCTGCTTGCCACTGTTCAGAAGCATCTGACAACCAGTCAATGTGCTTTCCAACTCTCAAAGGGATTGGGGTGTATTACACGTATGTGATCGAGGCACATAAAAACATATGTAGACAGTTGAAACATGCCCAACTATCACCATCTGGCCCATCGCAGAAGGATGTGTGATACCACGTCACTTCAATTCTCCGCATAGAGTTGAGTGTTAGGGTGGATCTCTTCCTCATGCTGGAATGAACTGAATGGCTTTGCAGGAATGAACATTGTGAAGTGCCTATGTGTGAAGAGGCAGTTTTTTTATTTAAATCAGAAAATTCACAATCACAAGTCGTAATCTCTCGAATGAACCTAAATCCTTTAACATTACCTTTTGTCACAGAGTTTTATTGATTCTTCATAGTTTTCGCTTTATTCCAAAATTTTCGCAGTAAATTACAGTCATGCAGAATCAGAAGGTTCAGATCGAATCGACTAAGATCAAATGTAATCTCAATGAATTTATTTTTGTAGACGAAAAGTCTGTTGGGCGTGTTCCAGAAAGATGCAACCATGTTACATGATTACTCCAAGGGAATGTTTCAGTGTTGTCAACGTGTTATAACAGCTCAGGTAAAGAAACGTGATTCACGAGAAATATCCAGGACCTTAGCTAAATAACATGTAAAGAATGAAAAACATAAATCGCTTCATCTTCAAACATATTGTTTTACCCTTGGGTTATTGTCTTTATAACCATAAGAATAACAGAGGCATTTGGGTTGCCTAAAAGCGAGTTTATTCTCTAAATACAAAGTGATGTTGCTTCTTTGCCATCTTAGAGTAAACTGAATTGAATTCAAACTTTGTATTACACTGATTGGATGTTATTGGTCACGTGACCTGAATGCATTACGCTGATTGGATGTTACAAGAACAAAGGGCTTTTTGGCGCATACATTGCAAAGCACGTGTATAGCGAGAGCTATGTATAAAGCACATATTACTTGCAACATCCAGATCAAAAGTTTTGAATTGGTCGAAGGAGGCAAAATATAATCCTTTATCAGTCGAAATAATAAAAACTGGCGCCTTAGCTTGTGAAAATGGCAATTCTGGGAACCCTTGCTTCTACATTTGATTCGTTGATAGAATCGCTTGTTTCAAAATGTACAATTTTTCTGATGCGGTGCCTGACACAGCTATTAAAAGGTTTTTTTTTAAGCTGGCACAAAAAGACAGTAATGCAACATCTAGAGTTTGATTTCTATAGAAAACTACAATTTATAATTTTCTTAGCCTTTTAAAATTGACAGTAGATGATGTGCTACGAAAATAACTGTGCGTTTCAATTTAATTCTGAAAACGTTATCTTTTCTCTTTTGTGCAGAAAGAACTGTGTTCTGCCACCCAGGCCCTTTCTCATCAACTAAAAGCGTACGAAACTCGGGTAAGCAAATAGAAATTAAAAGAAAAACCATTACATTTACAATAAAATCTTTATATAAAAGTTCAAAGTAATTCATTTTGTATTCTTGCAGTAAAATTGCACAGGACTTCAGCAATTGGATATTGTTAACAGAGTTCTATACTTGCTTTCAGAAATTCCCACTGGAGAGTGATGGCAGCATTCTGTGTGATACTTTGAAGCAGTTCTCGCTGTACTTAGATGAGGTCAGTACATTCTGGGCGGGCCCCATTCCAAACCGCGGTAAAGGCTGATTCACATCAAACAAAAACAACTCTGTCAGATGGGTTATGAAATGTGTCCTTGATAGTATCGAGGATGAATTGTTAGATATCGAAGAAAAAACCTTCGTGTTCGTTCACAGTTTTCGTAATGTAAATGATACAGTTGTATTTTCCAGTTTAACTGATTAGAGAACTTACTTTGACTCAATTCGTGTTGAGTTTTAGTGAGACAGAGAAAGAACCTTTTTTATCGTCTCATCCGAAGGATGGGGAAAGTAATGTTTTTAAACGTGTGTGTCTGTTCACGGAGATGGGGGAGGGTCTCTGGTCCCAGGTCCTTTCTGGACGGGGGAGGTACTTCCTAGTCCTGTCACTATCCGGTCTCCAAAGTCCTGTCCCGGGAGGGGGGAGGTACCCTCCATCCATGACAGGAGTTCCCCCTGCCCTGCAGCCAGGACAGGGGGTAACACCCAGCCAGACGGGCACCCCCACCCCTGGCCAGGACAGGGGGCCCCCCCGCGTCCGCCAGGACACGCAAGCAAGTGCTTCTACACCTTTCTTGTTCACTTGTAGGATTAGTTTACATAATTTTTTCGTTTTTGATTACAGATTAGTTCGATGCACCAAATATTAGCAACACAGCTTGCCGATAGTATGATGTATCCAGTCACGAAATTTTTGCAGGCAGACATGGAAGGTAATGCACAAGTTTTACAAATATTGTAAATGTCACGTAAATAAGACAAAGGTTCTAAATATTTAAGATATTCCTGTTACTTTTCATAAAGTCAATATTTAATTTACTTCAGACATATAGTTTAGCAAAGAATAATTTCCTGTGACTTTGATCATTTAAATACTTTAATATAAATTCATTCAATAATTTAAAACGCTTTGCAATTTAATGATTTGTGGTTTTATTCCTTGCAGAAATACACACCATGGCTGACCGAATGAAACAAGCAACACAAGGTCAGTAAATCTCTGATGTTTTAATTAAGATCATTGCAAGTTACCGATCGTGCAGCCGAGCCTGAGTGGCTCAGATGGTTAAAGCGCACACTGTGCCACGCACTCAATCCCAAGTTTGAGTTCCACCAATGCTTGAAAAATTGCATGGTTCAAAAAGGCTTAGCTGCAATGCTACCCACCAAGCAGGTGTTATACCAGAGGTGAATCTGAGGAATCAAGCAACAAAGCATGCAAGGGAGGGATCCACCCTGGCTCTGAAACGGAGGGCAGACATCACCTGAAGTCCAAAACAGGATAATAACTTAGGTCTTGACTTGATTTCTCATTCTTCTGTTACAGAACACGAAGCATCGTTAACACGATACATGAAGGTGTCCAAAAAGAAGGATCTTCCGAAAGCTCGTGAAGATGCCAGTGAAGATCTCTTTGTGTACAGAAAGAAAAGGCATCAGGTAGGAACATTTCCCTTTATTTGTTCAGTGACGGCCAGCTGGCGAAATAGGAAGTGCGATATGAGGTACGATCTACATGTGACTGTGCAGTCCGAAAAAGGATTGATGAACTTTTGTATTGCCATATAGGTTGGGTGAATGTCGTAATTACACAGCAGTTGTTCAGTGAAGATTTTCTCACTGTTAACGTTAAACTGTGTGCACACGTGAAAGGTTTAGCATTGTGTCAATAGTGACGAGCACGTTGGCACGTTGACGCAGAGAATGGGTCCAAAACGCCATTGCACCGTTTAAACCTGACGTTGACGTCATGTGTCAACAGGGCTTAATACTAACCACACTGGAACAGAATGGATGGTGGAACAGTCACTTCAAATAACAGAACACTTTTTGTCAAAAGTGAATTTATTCTGGTAAAAAGTACAAAACTATGTGGCAGTTTAATGAAGTTAAATCATCTGATCATGTTGTTGCCGCTCGTATTTTTTAACCCTGGGTCTTTACTATTACTTAATTGCACTTTCTTTTAATACTGATGATAGCTACTGGTACACGGTCATGCTGACAAATTTCATTGAATAATCGTAGCCGCCCCAATCCTTCCAGTAGATTCCATCAAAGTAGGGACCGCTGGGGTGGTATTTGCCCCCGTGGTAGTACACGCCGTTCAGTAAAGCGTAGGCGCAGTAGTTGTACCACCATCCTGCCTGCTGGTGTACTGCGCACTGATGTTGGTCGGGACGGTCGTATGTGTAGAAGTACATACCATTACTGAAGGACATGTCGTCCACCAGAGTTCCGTATGGTGAACCAATGTACAACCTACGATAAAAGGACCAGAGAATTTTGAAAGACCTCTCTGATTAAAAGGGAAAAAACATTTTGTGAGTCTCATGAAGTTCTTAATATTTCATGTGGAACGAACATTTTGTACGGCTATTTTGACCGTTATTTGCATACTTTAGTATACTCACAATGATACTGCTGGTCGCGTAAATTAAATACAGTTCGGGAGTATAGGATCAACTATATTGGAAGGAGCATTTGACAATACATGTACATCTACGTTTTATAATTCTGCACACTTGAGACATGAAATTACCTGTAGTAATCACTGGCATCAGTCACTATAAAGTGGGAGTAGGTGATATAACGTTTGTTTCCCGCCCAATCTTGCATATCTATGCGCAACTTGTTGTAGCCTGAAACAGACATACATAAATGTGATACAAGACAAAAATATTGATTTGATGATTCTCAAAAAAAGAGCAATTTGTTAACTGTTCAAGTTGAAGAATTGGGAGGAGACGTACAGTTGATCAATACATAAGTGTAGACGATATGTTATGCTCATGGTGACAGATTCAGAAATATCTTACCGGTATTTATTTTCAGGGCTAACATAACTTTATAATTTTTCACTGGGGTTAAAAACCGTTTTTTCTTAATTTTTGTGGTAACACTAAATAGAACAAAGTTCACTGTAGTTTGAAACGCATTTCAATACTGGGATAGTAGGTGTCTGAATAGCTAAAATGATTGCAAGTACCATTTCCCTTATTACAGTACTTTGTAAAAATCAATTTGCAACATGGCTCCAAATGTCGTTGTTTCAGGGTATGAATTGGATACGCCTCGTTTTGGTACTGTTTGTAATCATGTAGGGTTTTACCTGCTTTTGATGTATAGTAGTTGATGACATTGAGTCCAGCCCAGTAGTCACCCTGTGCATTTCCAAACCCAACCACATAGTCATTGTACGGCCTGTAGAAGTTCTCTGTGCCATACAAACGTCGCTGAATAACCATAGACTTGGCATAGGCGTTCTCTGTGTTGTTACAGAATATCTGCGAGAATAGAGTTCGGGTTGTGTACATTCACGTGCGTTGACGTCTATTGTTCCGTACGCTATGCATGTACGGTAATTAACAGATGTTTTGAAAACAGAAGAAAAATAAAATTCCGGACCTGCTCAATTTAGTTTTAAAAGGTTTATTTTTTGGGAGGGCAGAATATTTACGGACATGCTTAGGACTGTTATTAGCAACCATATTACTGATGAAAAGAAATTCGATTTCGTTTTAATGAATACAAGAAACCCCAAATAGTGACTGCTCATTTCTAAGTACAAAAGTATGTTGGTGTTCGTAGAAACGACAAGAATTAGTTTAGAATAGACGTCTAAAAATCCCACATTGGGTAATTTTTTTTGTCAGCATGATTATTGGTCATGCGTTGCTTTACGTTCAATGCAACAAATTCAGCAAAAAATGAAAGGAAGTATTGCTGCAACGTAAACATCAATGATTTAATCCTTAAAGAGGAGTTCCAATTTGATCACATTCTGCATGTAAAATTAATTTTTCTAAAAGGTTATTGAACTGACTCGAAAAGCACACAATGACTTTCGATGTACCGGCTGCACCGGTTGAATAATTGAATTTTCTCAGTTTTTACAGAGAAATATATCATATTAAAAGCAGCATAATATCATACACCGGTCCTATATTTAGTTTACATCCATTGTGATAAATACATGTGTGTACATGTTGCAAGATCTTGATAATTTTTATAAATATTAGTAAACCATCTTGAACGATAGCCACTCTCAAAATATTATCACAATGGAATCAATGACTGATGTCATATCCTCGGACATGGGGTAAGGTAGGGCTTAGGATTCGACAACACTGCTATTGACCTTATTAGTAATACCTTGCTCTCGTTAAATCCATCCAGGTAGACGGAATACATATCAGGTTTCCTGAATCCAGCATTCCACAAATCCCTGCAATCTAAAAAATACAGAAGTAAAGTGTTAGATTCCTTTTGTAGAGAATTAGCAATTTCTTGAGGTTAGTTTCTTCTGAAGCAAATGATGTTTATTTTTTAGAGCGGAAAGTAGAATGCCATACAGCAATGGCTCAATAGTTGTATCACCTTTACTCAATTATATCCTGTGTCTATATTAAGAAGAATGATCGTTGCAAAAGAATATTGTAACCATGCAACTCATTGCAACTTTAACATCAAGAGAAATATGCAAATATTACGTCCAGTATTACCACTACAGCTACAGACAATGTATGACTCACACCAATGACTATTTGTTTCTGTATTTATCTTTGCTCATACCTTTCATCTTGTACCTGAGTTTTCCAACGGTATTCTGTCCATACCATTTGTCTTCGTTGAAGCTTTTAGCCTCAGTTGTCTGTAACAACACAAAGCTCAGTACAAGACCTACGAATATAAAGTACTGTCCTGTTGCCATTATTACTTGCTCAGTCTTTTATCCTGGTGTCGAGATTTTCCTTGTCACACCGGCTTTATATAGTCTGAATGACTGAGACGAGACAACTTGCTTGACCAGCAATTTGTTTGACACGTGAATAAATGGTGCAATCGAAACCGACTAAGTTGCTATCGATTAGGCAAACTACCACTTCATGCTCTTAACCCACATCGTGCACATGACTTGTCACATGGCTCTGAGATTTCTTCCTTCAAATGCTGACAGGAAAGATATTTTAGGTGCTGAAGGGCTGTTATGGAAATTTTCTTAACATGCAACTAAAATCCCTGCTGAACCTCTATCTAATATAATACAACAAAGAGGAGAAATAAAATAGATTGGCCTGAGAATTAGTGGTTTCTGTCGGATTCATGTATACCAAGGGAAAGCGAACATGAGTTTGCAGGAACTTCAATGTACTATTCAAAATTCTTAAGAAATTTTCGCTAATTCTCCACACGGAATGGGATTGACACATTTTAATTGTATTGTTCATTCCAAGTAAGAAAAAAAATGTCATAATCGAAATTGTAACTGCAGTTGTAAATGCAGGTCTATTGTTGATTCCTGCTACTGCTTTTAGGTTGAAATGTTAACATGATTAATGTACATGTACATAATTTTGTCTTCTTTCTTTTCCTTTCAGACTGCCCTTCATTATTTCTCATCACTGAATGCCCTGCAATACAAAAGAACGTACTCATTGATAGAACCAGTGTTGGGCTACATGCATGCACAGCGTGCATTCTTCAGTATGGGCAAAGATGCAGTTGCCAAAGACGAAATAGACGACTTCTTGAGTAACATAAATGCGAGTTGCCAATCGTGAGTGTCTTATCTACGTTTTCAAAATATTGGAAAGTTCATTTCTGCTAAAATTGTAAGGAAAAAGCAGCGTCACCTTCGTTTAGGCTGTCGTTCAGACCCAGTGTATTTGGACAATACATGTTACATCAAATGTAAGAGATCGATCTTTTTTTCACGCATGGTTAAATAATTTCCTCTCACAGGCAATAAAAGGATTCGCACACACTTGACAATGTGTAAATGCCAAAAACTGTCAGGAAAGTTTACAATAATTATTATTATTTCTGTTAAAAATTTACTCGAAGAAACTGCTAGAGGGAAATAGACTACCACACCTATTTGATGTTAAAATTGAAATGGGGAAATTTTATTTTTTATCAAGATTTGAGATGCAATAGTAAATTCACGAAGGAAGTTTGCTTTGTGTTCGTTAAATACCGACAGGAAATTTGTTTTGATTAAGGACTCTGTTCCCATATGTCGTTGAGAAAAATGAAAAGATAACTTGTAAAGTTCTGTTTTAGAAATTTTGTAAAGCAGGCAGAGGTTTGACTTTGAAAATATACACTAAAATATTTTAACCTTTTAACATGCATTATCAATGATTTAAATGCGTCCAAAAACAGGAAAACAACGCACGTGAAAAATACCAAAACATTTTTGTGGGGGTTATTTTTCCAAGCCGCTGACTCACTTCTTAACCACGTTTTATATACAGACTTGTAGAAACATGATTTATAAAATATGCTCAGCAGCACATTTTGTCATGAAATTTACTTCCGCCAAGTTGATCACATTCTTTGTAATTTTTGTGGACATTTTGTAACATTTTCGACTTCGTTTGACATTTTCCTGATCATATTTGTTTCTTTAAAAATTATAACAAAAAAGGAATCCCATGTTACAAAGACTTCACAATATTAGCTATTGTAATTATGCTGAGAGTCAAACCAAGTAACCGACTGGATTTACTGACTGTCTTCTTTCTAAGTTTTTATCTGACTTTTCATTTTCATCCACAAACATCCAGATTCCTATGTGTGTTTTAACATGTTATACTGATGTTTGTGAACAACGACAAAACATCAGTAACTCATAGGGAAAGAAAACCGTCAGAAGATCACGAATAGTACAACGTCAACGTTTGTAACAGCCTTTACAATAATAAAGAACAGACATGATATGGACCGTCTCCAAATAAAAACTTCATGTACAAATAAAAATATAACGTTGGGACATTGAACTTTCGCAATGAGGAAGCAGGGAGGTAGTGGATTCTTCTTCCTGGCTAGTCTTGAGTGGAGTAGGGTGGGGTTGCATGGGTGGGTACTTGAATGGGTGTCAATGCCAGCCCGTAAGGGTGTTCCCTGTCCTATTGCATCATTGGAGGGCTTCCCAGTGCTTCATGGCATGAGAACCCGTCTGTGGACAGAATCACACACACAATTGAAAACACTGCCTTTCCATCGTACTGGGTCCGCGGTCGGTAAAAATTGTGGATGTCATTAGATGGGATAGCAGTGATATATAATGCTTTTAAAACCAATGTATCTTGCTTCACGCTCAGGGTTAAGAGTGAGTTGGCTGAGGAGACACAGAAAACTGTGGAGAAGATAGAAACCATAGAGCGGCAGAGCAGACCCTTATACCACGCCGAACCATCTCAAGAAGCACCACGCATTCCACCCAACCCCGAACTCAACCAAAAGGCTGGCTATCTATTTATGAGAAGGTAAAGTAAGTCACCAATAGTTAGGTTTACAATTGTTTGTGGCTCATTAGAGTCACCTTAGTGGTTGGTTTTGGGTTTTTGCTCCAAAATTTTGGGTCCATCCTTTGCACCCTTCGCACTCCTTCGCACCCTCCGCACCAACGAGCCACCTTGTGAAACTTTCATTACCTGATATTTTGGATTTTGATACATGCGTTTAAAATCCGACTGATATACTACAGGTGAAAATATTTGACCAAAAGGCAACGTCTCTGATCAATGCTGAGAATAAAAAAGAAGAAGTATGAATAGAAAATTATGATATGAAAGCCATGTCTGTAACATCTGACAAAAATGAAAAAAAAAAAGGTGTCAAAAAGTGAAATCCAATAAAATGCCCCAGAGCCAGTAATTATGAAGTTACTCTTTTTGCTTTCAGTAAGAAGGCTCTGATAGCAACAAGCTGGGATCGCAGCTATTTCTTTATCCAAGGCGGCAATCTCATGTGCCAAAGTAAAGAGGAAGTGGCTGGGGGTTTAGTGATGGATTTAAATGAAGACGGAACAGTCGCAGAAGCTTCAGAGGTCGATGATCGACGAAATGTGTTCACCATCGTTCAACCAGTGAATAAAAAGTAAGTCCGAATTAACAAGAAATTATGGAATAGTTAAAGTTGTTGTAGCAATATCCTACACCATTGCTTGTATGTAGTTTGGGTTGTACCTAGCTTTTGGCGGAACAAAATTGTGAATATGAGGACTAATTCAAACAAGGAATTTCTGCGTCAAATGTCATCTTTTATCTGGTGCTTTTTGCAGCTGTTCGGTGGTCGTACCCGTACCTTTTATGCCGCTACATTGTTATCGCCCGCGTACGTAGTTATGTTTTCACAGGTGTGTGTCTGTTAAACGGGGGGGGGGGAGTACTCAGCTGACTTGTAGGGGGATACTCAGCTGACTTGTACAGTTGGTACTCAGCCAACTTGTACGGGGGGTACTCAGCTGGGGGGGGGGGGGTTTTTCTCAGCCAGGGTCCCCCCCCCCCAGGATAGGGCAACAGAAGGAGGAATTGCTACGCAGCGGGCGGTATGCCTCTTGCGTTCAGGCAGGAGGACTTTCTTGTTAATTATGCTTTGGCACCGCAAAGGAAATTTTAAAGTGTATAGATTATTCAGTGTGACATAAAGGAACATTTGAAAACGTAAAGATATTTTTGTGTTGTTTCGCAACTTAATGTTTCCATGGTTTTTATTGTTTTTCAAACAGATCTAAACAGTAAGTTGAGTGTTGTCCTTTCAATTGGTTTGCTTTACTAATCTTTTTACTTCATTCCTGTATTTTTATTGTGAATCTTAGCTTTTTGTTTATTAAATAGGACTCCCCTGACTTGGCTAACCCAAATGGGTTCTGATTTCACGTAAGAGAAAATTACTGTTAAAAGTATCCCTTGTGTGTTTAAGTAATAATGGATATGGGAGTAACCACTGTGAACATGAAATTGATCCTGTGCACCATTGATTATTAATCAGCTGTAATTTCTTGAATCTTGGCAATCGTATGGTACGCATGGGTAAGAATATTGTCCAATTTGATTATGTGACAAGCTACTGTGCGGAAATTAGATACCTATTATTAGTGTTGGATAAATTTCTGTGATTATTTGGTATCGTATGTTTCTCAGATTTTTACGTAAGCAGTAGTGTAAGAATAGAACTGATAGTGGAAACCATGACAACTGGAGTAGTAAAGAGAAATAAAAAAATTGACATTTGAATAAGAACGTATTTGACGAGGAGAGTTGGAGCATTCATTTGAAAATATTGAAATCACTTTGTGTACAAATTCGTGCTTTCACTAACTGGAGAAATACAGTACCTTAAATTTACAGCAACGTTCCTTCTTCCCTTCACTTTGCGCAAACGTAGCCTAATTGATCAAATGTCTCAATTAACTTACTTTGCACAAGTTAAGACAAACAAGTCTGAAAATAGCAACAGAAGTAATATAGTGTTGCCCTTAGTGCTTTCTAACCTACTACTTTGAGAAACTCGAGACAAATCCAAAAGAGGATGCATTTTCAAAAAAAGAACATCGGGCTCCGCTTGCTGCGATGTGCAGTTTTAGTATTAAATTTTTCCACATAGTTGAATTTCAGTTGAGTTCAGTAACGGAAATTTGCAATCCAATGCGTGGTAAGCGGGGTCCAGTTTAGTTAGTAATTAAGGACGGTTGACGAAAAGTTTGCAAACGGTCCTATGTTAACGTTTATTTTTCTCATATCACAAAGTATTTTACGGCATTAGGATAACTGTCTTCAATTGTTTTTAGGACTGTGATACTTCAAGCAGAGAGTGAAAGTGATAGGGACGAGGTAAAGTATCTTTTCTTTCAAATTAAGCAGTATGGTCAAGACCGTTCACCCTACGTCACCACTGTATTCGAACTAATTACAATTTCAAAACGAACATTTACGAAACACTTCCGCGGGTTCTCATGATAATCGACTCGAGAAGAAAACATAATCGATTGGTAAATCGATTAACGTAAATATCACTTTTCTTCCAGTGGATTATGACGATAAACAATGTGGTTAGGGAGGGAAGTTTATCGAAGAATACCAAAGAACTTAACCTCAATCAGCCACGTAAGGTAAGAATCGATTCTTTATTTCAATGTAACACGTATCATTCCCAACTGTTATACCTCTTTCGAAAGAGGCATCTTTTTAAAAAGACCTTACTGGTACAACTCCCGGCTAAAATCATATCTCTCGTACCTTTGGAACCTCTTGTAAGTGGCAACTAATTATTTTTAAATATTCATATTTAAAAATGAGGGTACCACTCGGAAGTAGTTAAACCACGTTTCGAAGAGAAGTTAACTAGTGCTGTGGTGTTACGCTAACGGTGCTGTTGTCGTTGTAGTCAAGTAGAAGTAGTTCAACAGGAGGTGATCGCAAGAGTTCAGACGCTGTCAACATACCTAGTATCAAAGAACCTCTTAGGTATTTCATTGTTTCTAGATGTTTAGCTCCAATCAGACACCTTGGTCTCCTTGTAACGCTTTCCGAGTTTTTGTGAACTGAAATTTCACCAAATAGAAATCCTGGGATTCCTCCCTGCAGGAAAACTCATGACATTTTTTTTCACAGAGATTCAACGGCGTCTGACGCCACACCAGTACAGCCACCCACTCCACCCTCTACCCCTGCGGATGGAGGGTTCGTACCTGACGCCCCCATCGTCTTTGATATGATATCTCCAAGTGATGAAACGAAACACATGCCTGGCGACATGGAAGGTCCGCAGAAGTAAGTTCGTTGCTGTAAAATAAAAGTAGAAAAAAACCACATATTTTGAACCTACACCCGCATTATTCATCTTTTACATGTTTTCTTACATTTTCTAAAATATTTTACAATGTGCACGATGGAAAGGGGACATAAATAACTTGTTGCAGTTCAAGTTTCCACCTTATTTAGCAGAAAAGTGCACAATTTTGAACCTCAAAGCATGGCATAAGGCGACAACTTTTTGAGGTGACTACCTGATAGAGTAACCGTTAAGTGGAGGTGTTTGTATTGCAGGCGTATAAATCCCTTTGATGAAGCCAAGACTAGTATGGTGACTGGTAATGGGAGTAATGCTGCATTCCACGAGGTATTTGAAGTGAGATTCTGTGGGTCAATGCAAGTGCAGACAGATAGAGGTAAATTGTTTATCTGTTGTGCAATTATCATACTTCGATTGTGAAGGAGTCTGATTGAATTTATTATCTGCATTTTAACACTGCTGGAAAGTGGGAATAAATAATTTCTTTGGTTTTAATATTAATCTAAAATTGTTTTCGATCTCGCGAAAGAGCGTTTTTGTGTAGATGACACTTTTTCAACCACAATCTTACATTGAACACTTATGTATCAGGTGAACAACTAGTTCTGGAGACAATAAGGCAGATAATGGCGGCACGAGCCTTACACAACATATTTAAAATGACAGAGTCTCATCTACTTGTATCAAGTGACGGACTTCGGTTAGTTCACTGACTTTACTCATGAGTAAAGTAAATTAAAATATTTCTCAAAGATCACAATAGACTTAATGGGAAGAAATTAATAATCTGCACATTAAATTTCAGAGTGATCGATCCCTCCAACCATGTGGTTAGAACAGAATTTAACTTGCAGGATGTATCTTTCTGGGCGGCGCATACTGAAAACAAAAGGTATGCGAGAGAGTATCTGCCGTCATGAAGAAAATTATCACAGATTGTCAAGAGCTTTTTGACAACAGGTTTTATAAAAAGTGAAAGGACGAAATTAACTTTGTAACTTGATGTAAATACATTTTTAAAACGCAAGTCTTTTTTAACCAAAACCTTAGTCTTTGAAGATCTCATAAATATGAAAAAGTGAATTGCGTTTCCGCCATGTTTCCATGCCAGAGAAGATGGCAGCTTAGCATGGTGGTAAAGCACTACGTACGTAGTATGTTCAAAATCTTTTCAGGTTATTTGGATTCATAACGAGAACAAAGGCGAATAACGCAGGGGATAAGACGACATTTACTTGCCATGTATTTGAGTGCAATACGTCTGCTGATGAGGTAAGCAAAATAGGAATCGTAGCCGCTTGCAGACTGGGGATGAGGACTCACCAGTATTACTATCACAAACGGATCACCTAATGGTTTTTACTTTTTCTGGGTTCCGCAACTGGGTTTTCTGTCGTTAAAAATGTCTTTTTGGCTGATTTAAACGGAGTTTAAAGCAGTCTATAGCATCGGTCGGGTGCAACCCACATTTTGCCCTATTTCAG
>JBCAUG010551064.1:0-14715 GCA_038406175.1 Haplosyllis leylae | reverse complement strand
GGGTTGTACACGTGCCGCCTTTGCACTGATTGGACGTTGGGTTGAGGAGATAACAGGGTGCGCATGATCCTCGCGTGACCCATGCATGGTTCACGCAGGGGTTTTGGCGGGAAAGCTTGAGGAGGTGTTTGAGACACAGGATGGCGCTCCTTTTGGCCAACGAAAGCCAAATACAGTTGCGGTTTCGCTCCTCTCCTCAAACTTTGCGAAAGGGATAAATCTCAACCTGTTACATATGTACAACTTGATCCCCTGCAATAAACCAGCATTCACGCCTACTACCACTGTGTCATTGTCTTTATGACCCCACGACAATTTCTTTCTTTCTTTCTTTCTTTTTTCTTTCTTTCTCTCTCTCTCTCTCTCTCTCTCTCTCTGTTTCTCTCTCAGTGAAACACTCACGTGCACTATCTTACTAAAACGACCATAAATCAAATTTTGAAAACGTTATCCCTACGTGATGAGATTTAAGAATTCAGGAGGATATCTTTGACTTTGGTCATAAATGTTCACTTTCAAGAAATGTACGTGTTAATATCCTTCTTCCTTTGTCGGTGAATTTTGACTTCTTTTCATCAAATGGAGTGTACTGGTCGGTTCAATTACATTATTGTCGTTGTCTGTGTCGTTGATAACATCTTATCTCTCACCCTGACCCTGTGTCTACGTATGTCTGTATGTGGCTTATCTGATTCGTGTCTAACATGTGATGTATTCACCGAAGGTCAGGGGTCAGAGTTTTGTGCATAAAATATCTCACAAAAGCAAATATCTCCTTGAAGGTAAAAGAATAAAGGAGACGTGTTTAAGTAAGAAGTCAACAACTACCTGTGTGCCAATGTGTGTGGACTGTTATTTCCCAGGCAAAAATCGATAGTTTGAATTTCTGTAGAGTCTATGTGATTTTTAAATTGAAAAAGTAGTAATCCAAATCGGAAAGCTTTACAAAATGACTTCACATAGGCTATCTGTTGGCGGTCAATTTACAACAATTCATTCCAGAAATATATTAGTTTTTGTCGAACTTGTTGGCATTGGAAAATTTTATGTTCTAAGAGGACCAAACCCGAGAGAAGAGTAACTGTTAAAATAGGCATTTATATAAGTGCTCAAATGTACCTTTACAAAAATTAACCAGTTGCATTTGGGAAGTTTACTAAAAGAATGTCTGAGGTCTAACTGTCTGCAGACGTGATATCCAAATTTTCTGCGCTTCTAACTACCAATACCTCAGGGGATCCCTATTTTACTGTGCATAACACGGTTTGAGCTCCTTATTACGCATGTTAAAAAGGACTTAAAATCGCATTTAAGTGGTTTAACTATCCTCAGATGACCAATTGGGCCTTCTTTTCGCCCATGGATAGATTACATTGCCAGTGGTCGGTTGTCCTTTATTTTGCTTCAACGGAAGAAATGAATACGATGACCACACTGAATGAACTCTAATCTGACTGTGCGTCATCCCAAAGGCTAAAATATTATGCATTGTAGTGTAAAAAAATCCCGATGGGTACGATAGTTTTATTTCTGAAGAACAGAACTGCTTTCTTAGAAAATTCATCGCACTGTTCCAATTACACCGAATAAGTTGCAAACAGAAATACGTATCTTCATACATTCTCGTACCGATTTCAGTGTTGAAATTTAATTTAACGTTGATATTGTTTCAAAAAAGGAAAATAGTGTATTATTTTTAAAAGACTGAATACAAATGGATCAGTTCACAAAAAAAAAACTGGTCACTTTGGCGGAAGGCAAAGAGTTAACTCAGTTTATCGGTAAGAGGTTGTAGGGTCTGACCTCTTAGAGGTCCAAGTAATTTTAGGATTATTGAAAAGGGGTCATAATTTCGCTACAACATTTGATGTGGATACTGGGGTGTAATTTTAGGATTATTTATTGTAGTTTGTGGTTATTTTGAAGTTTGCAAACACTTTTTCAAACAGGCATTTGTTCGGTGGTTCTTTAGACCCCTGACTCTAACCAAGGGAAATTAGTTTTCACTCAGGTAAACCCAGTGTATGGCTTGAGGTGGAAAGAACGTTTAACTCATTCTATTTCTTTGAGCTACTGTTGAATTTAAAGGCCAAAAATGGAAATAGAAAATGAATGAAAATTCTTAAAATCTTTGAAAAGAATACAGAGAAAACTGTGCCTTTTCCTTGCTGCACACTTCATGCATGGTGTCAGTGTACAAGACAGCCTTTTAGAATTGGCGTTTACATCATGACAAATTCGACAGACGTTTGGTGGAAGTTGTGGAAAACAAATTACAAAACAAGACAAGATGAAAGAATGTCCTGGAGTAAAAGGTAATTTCATTTCATGGAAACCACTTAAATTTGAAGGAAGAAAGGTATTTCCTATCATTCCCAGCAGTGGAATTCCGAATTTAGCAACATTTATGTAAAAAAAAACTGTTTTCCCTCAATAGATAAAGAGTTGTACGTGCACCATTTAAGAATGTAAAAAAAGTTGAAACTCAACTTCAAGAGGTGATTCGGATTAAGACTTCACTGAAAGGAAAGCAGTTCCAATTAAGATATTTTCAGGTTAACCAATGCTCCGTAAAAAAAGGGTATTAGCAGTCCATACAACCACAAAGAGCCACACAATGGGCTTGACTTATGAATACATCAATATTAAGGTGACTACATTATTGTAGACTGTAATGTGTTGCCAACACTGTTGGTCTTTTGATCTTTGCTGAATTAAAAACTAATCATTTTCTTTTTGGCACATTTTTAACGTCGACAGGAGAACAATGTGTCAAAATTTGCTGGTTTCAGTTTATGGGAGTACCATGTTAATGGCCCTTTCTAGATTTATCAATTTAACTTTTTCTCCAATTTGTTTTTCTATTCTTTTTTCTTTCTAATTTTCTCTCGGGCTCTTTGTTTTCAAAGTTCATTTTCTCTCACAGGAGGTGCTGCCATCTTAATTAAAGAAGAGTGCTCGCTGGTTTGGAGCTACGGCCGCGCACCTCTTGCCTGGCCGCAATACACTGCCAAAGTGACGGCAGGCAGCGAGGCCCTCCGCCCGATCAACCTCTTTTCAAAACACAGCTACACTATCAGCCTCCACACAGTGCCACAGTGGCCTCCGTACTGTTAACATGGTGTAATCGTATATTATCGCTCAGTGATAAAAACACAATTTCTATGCCAATTTCTACGGATTTACTCATGATACGATACTGTACACGCTTCAGTACTGTTAAAACCAAGGATATGATGTGACTGCAGTAGGTTTTCAGGAATTAAAACTTTTAGAGACAAGTTTGGTCGACAGGACAAAGTTGAACAAGTGCTCTCTTGTGCACGAGTGTTTTGCTGGGAGTTTTTGTTTGCAGCGATTGTAAGAGAGTATACTTCTCTATCATTTCTAGCGTAGGATAAATATTGGACATTTTTAACGTAAGAGGTAACGTAAGAGGCTTTTGTAATGCGAAAAACAAAACGTGATACCGTCAGTTATAAAGTGATATACGATAGTTAAAGCTACATGTAGATCTAGTGACCGCTACTTGGATACAAAATACCAGACACGAAAATTCAAAGACGAAAATCATAACGGTGTTAAATTTACCAGGAAAATTAAACATGGCTATGGACGTTCATGTTGCTGGAATGAAGTCAAAACATGGATGTAAAAATTCAAACAATAAGGGATATGTCCGGAATTTCTCGTGGACGAGAGCTGTGAGATCTGGATTATTACTATGGATAGTAGTAGGATACCTCGTGACCGTTGGACATGCAGTGGAAATATGTGAGTACTCAATTCTATCTTTCCAGTATCCAATGCATGCGGATTCCTTGTTTAAGGAAGCCCAGTAGCAAGGACCAAGCTTCATCATACATGTAACAACATCTTATCAAGTAGCCATTGTGCAAGTAATATGGACAATGTCTACCTTCAGCGGTCCAACACACCTGACTCTGTACAAAGCCCCAGCGTGTGACACTATTTGAAGCTTTTCAATTCAATTTTCTCACATTTATCAGCAGAGAAAAGGGGTCTTTAGTGTTTGACCAGTTGGTACAGTAAATCTGACACAGAAACACAAGGGATTATGTTGGCTCTGCAAAGCCTTTTATTTTGCTATGGGATTTTTGGATAATGCTACACATCTGGTGTGAGGTTCTAATGGCTAACTATTGTAATAGCTGGCAACGTTGATAATTACTGAGAATAATAGGAACCTAACACGAATATAGGCATGAGAAGTGACTTGTACATGCATGCAATGCTGCCTTGCTGTGTTGCAAAAATTGTAGAAGAGAGTGCAGTCCATCATTGTATTTGTAGTTGTGGTCTTGAATTGTCTAGATTTTGTCCAAACAAAATCCTAAAATTTGGTTAAATTCCATGGTAATGTTGCTTTGATTCGAGTTAACAAGTAAAAACTGGATAGGGATTACTGCATTTCTAACGTCTGCTACATGTGCAATATTACAGACATGAGGAATTTTGGACAGAGTTTTTGACAGTTCGACCGTCATTTCAATCAACAAAGTTGCAAAGGTACTGTGCGAATGGGTGCCCATGTGCATGACCATTTGGCACCGACACAGGCAGAAGACTACACATAATTTCCCTGTAGGCAGTTTCCCAGAGATCCGTATCTATACGACGTACAGTATAATTAGCTCTTTCAACATGACCGCTTCTTGCTAATGCACACTTTTCTTGTGGAGGTTTGGCCCAACCGACCCTGGAAGCTATGCTCTATGGCGTCGTTACATATCGAGTTTGTGTCAGTCAAAACGCACACAAATGTGCCTTTTATATTATGTCTTCTAATGATGGCCATTTGAAGTCACAAAACAAGAAACGAAAAGACGAAAATTTCTCAGTTGTGGTTACAATTTTTCCTTCCTTTTTCTTCTTTTCTGCTTCACCTTGGGCAGTGAGGACGTTGTGTCTCAGAATTTATCAATAATTATGTCAGGCTCCAGTCCCAATATTGTATCCAACCGAAGTGTCATGTTTATGACATTCAGTCCGATCGTGAAATAAACCAGCCCCAACCGATCGTGAAGCGTATTTATTTATCATGCATGTAATCTAGCTAATGCTATCAGGTTTTATAATCTAATCGCAGTGAGATATGGAAAACTCAAGGGAGAGTGAGGGAGCTGGTAGAAAAAATAGCGCAGGTGTAGGAACCTGTCGACTGAGTGAGCTGTGCTCAATTCAGCACTGTTTGTTGTAAGTGGATCTGTCAATTACATTTTCGGTGAGTCCGATTGGCAATAGCGGCGCGTATGATCAACTGTATTTGGTAAATGTAGTTTGCATGTAGGAAGGGGCAGATCCATGATTTCCCAGACAGCGGGAGGCCTGGTCGTGAAACAGTTGATGTTTCGCGGCGTCAGTTTGTGCGTAGACTCCTTGAAATAAAACAGCTTCCATGTATCAATCATTTTGTCTAATAGATACGATATTATTGTAAAAATGAGAGAATTAACTGTTGAAAAACATGTGAAATTTGTGAATGAAGATTCTCTAGGAACTGAGCTATAAAAAGTCTAACGCAACTAAAACACAACTTCGATGAACTGTTCAATTTTGAATCGAATTCATTTAGACGGTTGCTTCGTGCTTGGGCATTAAACTTGGTCGATTGTAGAGGTCGAACAATTTAGACCCAAATCATGATCGTGATACGAGAACCTTTAGAGGGACAAAGCCTCGAAGCAATTGAACATCAAATAGATACATCTATTGCGTAGTCAGGCCTTCGATTCAAGTGTAGGCACTCAAATACTGAAAGAAAAACGTCACATCAAGGCTGCAGTCAGAGAGAGAATGGTGCTTCCACTTTACGTGGTCCATTTGTAATTGTTCAATAGTTTGAAAGTGAGCAACAAATGCTTTAAGATGTCACGATCGGCAGGTATAACTGGACCATTGGCTACTTTCCGCTTTTTGCAAACAGTAACGTGACAGCTTGTGGCAGTTTTTTTATGTAAATTTTGCAGGTTGATGTAGTCCATTGATAGACGTTATAGCTTAACCCATTGTTTTTGTAACCACTTTGACTTTTTCAAATTGAACTATTCATCTTGATAGTGTAATTGTAATGACAATTTCTAGTAGTTTCAAAGCAGTAATGATTATTGTGTGACATATTGAGCTTCACAGTACAAATAAGTCATGTTGACAGTTTGACCGTTATTAGCAATTACCTGAAATAGTAGCCAGTGCTTTTAGATTAATTAGCTCTGGTTGCTGCTCCAGAATAATGGACACTACTGCGGAATCTGAAGCTGCTTCAAGTGAGTTTTCTGTTGTCGTAAATACAGTTTAGGGTAGCATGGTCGTGACAAAATTATTTCATACATTATTCGAACAATGACTTTTTTATAAATGGAGAAAGAGTTTGAATTTTAATATATTTGAATACACGACTAATAATTTTAACAGATAGGCCATTTTAGAATTGTTTATTTGTGTAGTTATTCAAGATAGAATTTTTCGAAGAGAAAATGAATTCACATACATTCGCGTGACAAAATTTGTGAAACACAAATAACAATGATGGAACGCACTAAATTTTGGCTGAATTTGATGGACATTAAGTGTAATGATAGTAATTGACACGGCTATTTCAATGACTATTAAGTGTCTGTCTAAATATATTAATAATGCATTGGCACCAGGCACCCAAACCCGCCTAATACCATAAAACAACCAATACCACCACTGGAGGGGCTTTTAATTGAAACCGTAGAAACACTAACATTCAATTAAATCAACCAGTCAGGAAAATGAGCCATTAAAAACGCAAACAAAGAGTTGGATACTTAATCTTAAAATGATAAATGAAACATTCGATAGGGATTTCTCAAGGACCATTACGAGAGATCTCTGAGACAGAGAGTCCTCTCCCCTAATTTCACCCATTGTACGGTTGTTGTAATTTAAGTACAATTAGGAAAAGCAGCCACTTCCAGGATATCTTACCAAATGATACATGTAACTCAAAGATTCAATACATGTATGATAAAGGAGAAGGAAATTCCAATCAGTTGTTTAACTCCATGATAAAATTCCAGATCGAAGAAATCACGGTTGTGTAAGTCTGCGGGAAGCACTCCTCTAGAATCCACAAGTCTCTGATATCGAACATATTGTCCTGCTGGCTTTGTGTAAATAAATATGAACTACCACAGGATTTATGGGTACAATGCCACTAAGACTTAGTACAGTCATGGGGTTGAACATTTGGTGATTGGATGTACCGGAATATTCTTAATTTTCAACTGTTATATGAAGAAAACTTAAAAAGATACATTGTAGAAAGACCAAAATGTGGCAACTGTCTGAGTGCTTGCTACATGACCAGTAGATAAACGAGCGCTTATTGAAGTAGTCTACAAGGCAGCGTTGTTTGTGCGTTTCGATCAAGGTCTAGGAATAATTAATATTCTTTTGTTAGCAATTGGGAGGTATGGAAGTACGTTTTCTAAAACAATGAAATAGTTGACGTTCTGAAATTCTAAATGTGCGAGACACTCAAGACTCAGACCTCAGACTCACGGCAGAACAGTACAACTTGGTACTGTTAATATACTATCACAGGTGATGATGCTCTCTAAGCTTTAGGTTTTTTTTAACTCGTGTGTGATGTTCTGGATTGTCGGATCCAGTCTGACCGGAAATCCGTGTATAAGAACACTCACTACATGTCCAACATGTGGCCAGCCGAAATGGTTTTAATGAACTTATTAGAACCACCGCATGGTACCGTTAGCCTGCACGCACAAACGATACTTAAAACTAATTGAAACCTCAAAACACTTCATCATTGGGTCAGTTCATCTTTTTTTTTAAAATCTGAACTTTTTTACGCGCTGCTCACTTTTCACCACTTTGCCATCTTTTCTTGAGGATGTCTTTGAAATTGGTGGAATTCAATTTTGACACCAATTTTTCCAGGAAATTTCGGCTTCTCAAAAGACGGCAACCAACCATTGTCGATAGTGGCCAGACGGAATTATTATTTCTTGTCTTTGCAGACTGGAGAAAGTCAAAATAGTGAATGTTCCGATCAAATTGTCACCTGTATTTCCGACATTTTGTCGCCGCAAGGCTTCCTGTCTACTTTCGAATTCTTTGGAAATGTCCAATGTAAACAAAGCTTGACAGCGAAACAAGGTGACATTAGTTTGAAAGTGCCGCGTTTTCGTTTCAAGGTATTCTGTCCACAATAGGTTAACAACACGTTAACACAAATAGCATATATTCCTTACGTCAATATTATTGCTTTCAAATTATGGTCCGAAATTGTCTTTATCGTGACAAAAGGGGCAAAAGATAGGTAGACTAGCGGAAAATATTGGCATTACTACTTTCAAGTGCCATTCTGTTGAAGTATGTATGTATTTAAGTTACTCAGTGTGTGCAAAGATGGCAAGTACATACCCCAAAACAATTGTTTATTTAACTGACCTCAACTGCACCTGGGTCATGAAAGATTCACAATTTCTGGAATATTTAGTCTGACATTTTCTGAACAGAAGCTGCTTCTTCATAAATGCCGCTTCTTCATTATTTATTTATATACCTGCAAGGTAAAATATCACCGAAAGAATAACACTGCCGAGAGAAATGTGCAAATGTAAATGAATCATATGTCTTGAAGGCTTTGACCTCTTTGACCCCGATATTTTGACCCCAATATCAATCCTACTTCTGCAAAAGTAACCAGTTTTTCAATATGCTTTGCACATCTTACGCCTGCAGGGCACATTATGAAGAGTAAGCGCTTTGCAGCAGAATTGTTATGCTGTTTGAAATATTTTCTTTGCTGTCGTGACGCCAAAGAAAAACGTCCATACAAATAAAGATATCAAAGGTAATGCACTGCTTGACATTTTTGATGCGCCAAACTGGCATGTTTTAATAAAGCGTCGGATAGACTGACAGACATGTCGTCGATGTCAAAGGCAGCTTTGCAAATGTAGTTTTATTGAATGTCTGAAAGGGAGAAGTCTCAGAAACAAAAAAGAACTTCAAGGATATCAAACTACAGCCTCATTATATTCTGCCGGTGTGGCTCATGTCAAAAACGTAACACAAATCAAAGGCACACCTGATATAGGTGTGTCAGGCTCGTTAACGTTGAATGAAATAGAAAACGAATGCGAAAGCAAAAATCACTAAGATATGAATTTCTATGGCAATGATTCGAATCGTATTATTCAAAATGGGAATGTAAAAAATATCGCATTGCATACGCTTTCGGTCAATGTGAATTGACCCTTTCGTTGAATAAGTCCGGATTAGCTTGTGTAAGATCTACGTTTGTGTTGCTGACATTTCCCATCAGCTTATATTTAATATGCTTGATTTCATTGTAATTTCAAGCAGACATCAAAGTGACTGCTGCATTAAAGGTTAATCTCAATTTTACAGCAATTTCAATCAGCTAATGGTCGTAAAATTAACTATTCTTTTAGAAAAGTTAGTTTACTTGTATCGCCCGTAGATTTACATAATTTTAAATCCGTAAGTGAAAGTGTTCGTATTTTAAAGATGCGTGTGTGATATGTTTACTGCCATTCAGACATACATGTTTGAATTTATGATTGGTTAAACATCGTAATCGTTGTGTAGTGACGTGTTAAGTTTTGTTAGTTAGCTCCTAGGGAGTTGATTATGGCATTTTACCGTTCAATAATGCGCTTGAGTGAACTCACAAGTCTTCGGTTCAATAAGGTTTCAATTGATCTATGTTTGGTTCAATAATAAAGTCTTTAACGACAGGTAAAGCTTTACTATTAACCAGCTTAAAGGACCATGCAATACTCTTCCTAAATAGACGTGAAAGATGTGCAAACCTTCCACAAGAATACGAACGAATCCCTGTACAAGTTCCAAAATACCTTTCCGTATTAAGGTATGAAAAGTTACAAGTGCGAGTACGTGCTAATTTTTGCCAAAAATACCTATGCTATTGACTTTAGCCAGCTGAAAAATGTCTTTAACGTAGTCCTAATCGAAGTATTTTGACATGAAACACCTTCACAGTTCAATTTGCGATTAAATATTCAACAATTTTAAACAAAGTGTATAGGAGGTGGGGGTGGGGGTTTTCTTCACCTGTCACTTCTCAATTGACATTGCGTTACTGACATGAAAGAGCCTTAATTTAAAGCTAGATTAGGAAGTATCATTAATCTATAATGCGCAAAACAGCTAACCAGCATGCATGCAGCCACATTTCTCAAGACGTGCATGCATGCAGCTTGGATACAGACTAAATTGAAGCTGGGTTTGGTCAATAGGAATATTGGAGGCCAATTCTTTTGTGCTGATGCAAAGTTCAGGAAAACAGAGCAGCTTGGCTACTACAAGATTTACATGAGGGCACGATTCTAATTAGCCTACACAGTAACATGAGAAAAATTCTTTTGTAAAAGTTAATAGGAAAATGATGAATCAGATATTCCTCGTGAAGTAAGAATTAAACAGGTAATTTGTTCTCGTTGAGACACGACACGACAATCTACAAAAATACAATAATCAGAAAAAATGTATATCCAATGTTTTCAATGATTTCATCAGATTTAGAATAATGGACCTACTTCCACAGGCTCTTTTCTCAATTCTACTTTGAGAATTAGATAAAAAAAGAAGCTGTCAGTGTTTTACTGGTTAAGCCTCCCTACGAGAGTCTTTGGGCTCTACCTTTACCTAAAGCATATAAACAATTTCGTGAGTACTACAAAGGAGTACTACATTGTTAAGCTTTGCCTGCAGGGTACCTCCTTCTCTGGGTAAATGTACTTCGGAAGAAGTAGGATTGATATTGAGGTCAAACTGCAAGGTCAAAAGGGGTAAAACCTGCCAGAAGTACAAGTCATTTACACGTTTCCTGTAGCAACATGAAACTCAACGTGATATTCTCAGCATCAGGAAAATAATTCAAATAAGACTCGGAAAAGAAGCATGATGATTTGTGTAGGAGAGTTAATAGAGCAATTTTCTGTGAATATGATTTGGGGCTAAGTATGTGAGGAATTAAGGTCGAATAGTAGAACAACTAGGTTATGTATTTGTAAAATACCTAAACATTTTTACCTGCAGGCTATTTCCACAATGTACAATAATATATGGACTTCATTTTGTTTTCATTGTTCAATTGTGTACAATTTATCGAGTGTGAGAGAGAAATAGGATGAAATTTACATGTAACACTTATCAAGGCCAAACAAACCCAGATTAGAATGAATCACAGTTTTCAATTCTGTCAGTGAATAGCCGAATCTCAATGAGGGAATATGCACATGCGATGTTCGGACATTGATGAATTGACACATTGTGTTTGGCAATGATCGTCCAACTGATCATCATTATTAATACGTGTATTATTGCTTCACCCAGCAGCATCTGTAATGAACCTAGACTGACAGAACCCACGTAAGAGATGATTGAGAAGTGACAGGTCTCCAGGTCAGGCCTCCATCATCTGCATGCTCAGATGGCCAGTCCACATGAATGGAGTGATTGTGCATGTAGTTTTGGAGGTCATCTACATTTCACTGTAGCGTCCAGTCTGCTACTCTAATTCATCGGCTACATTGTAGATCGTATGTGTGCAAATCATATGGGCACAAATGGTCGAATCTTCAAGAAGTAGAGGGTGCAGAAATGGGACGAAAGAGGGTCAGTGATCTGTAGGAATGAAATGACCACTATAGCTTGGGTAGTCATGATACAATTTTATTAGCCTTTTTCTAAGGCGTTTTATTTAAAATGGCGATTTAGGAACCCGAACATATGTGTTTTTGAGCATGTTTCATTTCGTGGCTGGTGAATTGCATTTCTCAAAAAAATCTCTATCGTGCTCCTATCCTGTGTTGAGGGTTTTCAGTTTATTTCCTGTTTAGGTCTAATGGGTTGATCTTTCACATTGTCATTGTAATTACCAATATGATGATAGTAGATTGGTGTGAAATGCCAATTGGAATGGAACCCGTAAACCTCAAAATAAGATATTATGCTCAAACACGTAATTTCTAATCTGACACCAACACGTACAAACAAGCCTAATTAAACGGATGTTTTGCGTGTTTTCTCGTAATAACACTCTCATCATGCACGCACGTTTGAGAAAAAGTTCTTGTTTCTCTCCATTACTCGTAGGTTCAGTGATGTCTGCGAACTAATCAAAGGGATTCCTGAATCCGACACCCCGACCTCCGACTCCCGATCCTCCGTCAACCTGCTCGTGAATGATTGGTTGGATCAGATCACAGCACACACATGCACAATGCCAATGGTGCGTGTGCTTTGACGTCTTTGCAATCCAAACTTGTGGCACATGATCTGCTTCTTTCTTGTGCTTCTTTGTGAAGACGGCGCGTGAGTGATTATGAGCAGGATCAGTCAATGATCCTCCTCCCAGTTATCATCACCAAGACACTTTTTTCCTTATTCCCTTCCACAGTGGCGTCTTTTGCATTTGAGATTTGAGATAACTGAGTTCAGTGTTCACTCATTCATTCTGCCTGGAGGGCCTCTCCAGTCAATAATATTACTTTGAGTAGTTGTAGCAATTTTCTGGATTACATACTGGACACTTAAAACTCTTTGCACATGCACTTTTCGAAACGGAGTTTAAACAAATTTACTCATTTCATTGGTCACAATGTGACACCAATGAAACAATTAATAACTTCTGTTAATCTGTAAAGTGCTACTGGGCCTATTGGCAAATAGGGTAAATTGTTTAAGGTTAACCGACCAGGAATCTCCTTGCATTCTGGCAAGGAGCCTCTTTGATTCCGGTGTGTACTCAAGCAGTAATCTGTGTGGGTCTATTATCATTACGATTTGTTTACACCATTTTGTCACTTTGTCACTTCTGTGTCCAGCTTGAGTGACACGTTGTATGGATTCTTGTGCGTTGCGCACGCGTTGCACATGCATCTGTATTTCACAAGTACCAGCTGCCGCTTATGAATTTTCCACTTCAACAAACATGAACAAAAATAGTTCTTTTTGGACATGTAACCCGACATGCTGGCTCTGATATTCAGTTCATTGTTCGATATCCTTTTTACTAAAGTTAGACGTCTAGCTTCCCACGAACGCTAACTTCCTCGTCTAACTTCCCACGTACGCGTACGCTAAAAGTTCCAACTTCTGCGGTAGACACGGATGCAAACGACAGAATTAAATTATGGTTGATATTCTCCTATCCAACCCCCATACTTCATTAAAGCGGGAAACCATCTGTGTTTCTACTTGAATGATGAAGTTTGTGGCTGATCATTTTGCCACAGAAACACCAGCCCTATAAACATTCTTTCAGTTTCGACTTCATTGTCAACCATCAGAATTAGCTTTTTCGGTAATGAATGAACCGAACCTGTACATCTCAGACGCTTTAAGCCATCACCACAAGTATTATCCAGTGCAGGCAGAAACAGCCAAAAAGGAGCGCAAACAAAATTTCTGAAACAATATTTTCCTTCAAATTGACTTTCAAGTCCCTTTGGGAGAAATTCTTTAAAGTTGTATCCTAAAAATTTAATGGATTTGGAAATTACTGAAACAAGAAAATTTATGTGAATTTCTCATTGCTTTCAGGTTAAATTTTCAACTTGGGATAACGTGTTAGTTTAGTTCTCTCCATGCAGCCATTTAGCGCAGGGTTTGTCTGTCAGTTCTCTGTACTGGATACATGTGCATGTTCTTTTCCCTCTTTTCCATTTACCAGCACATGCAGGCCTACATGCAGATACTTCCATCTTTCAGCAGGGCCCACAACATGCAGGAGCCTAGGTTCGTGCATGTTTGATAGTGGTGGCTCCAGAGGGCTTTGTGCTACTGTATTAATATTGTTGTGCCTGTCGCATCATTTCAGGATCTACTCACGCAATTGCGATTCATTTGAGATGTGTGTGAGAAGTGAAATATCCGCATTTCACCATTTACATTAAACAAGAACAGAGATAGAAGAATACCAGCCGCCCTCCACAATTATGTAGTGCGAATGATCCCTCCTTCCCTTTACAAGTTTATCATTTCTTTGGTTTACGGAAAGATGCGGAATGCATGTTTTATCGAATAAATCTTCACGCAGAATCTTTGTGAATCGATACCAGATGATTCTGGATCCAGATGGTGCATGTCTGGTATGTCGGACCGGGACATGTCAAGAATTTTCTTGTATTGTCAGATAAGATGGAGTAGCCATTGACGCCAGTGTCCAGATACATTGTACCAGTATCTAGCTCAGTGAAAGTCACGAAAAACGCTCCTTGACCCTGCTGTTACGGATTTTAGTCTTTCTGTGACACTGACACTGACATTGAAGGAATTGAATTCACATACGTCAGTGCGACAAGAAAGGCTTTGTATTTACACAGTGTTACAAACTAGAAGAACAGTAATAAATTTGACGTCAGAACTACCGAGTTCCATTATTTGCTACGACTGAAGCCACCTTTCTTGTCGCACTGACGCATGTGAAGTCAACTCCTTCAGTGTCAGTGTCACAGAAAGACCAAAATCTAAGTGAACGTAAAAATCATGAGATCGCATTATTTGAGCGGCGACAGAACTGAAACATTTGTAGTATAGCTCCATCGAAGTGACCTTAGACTTTCAATCCGGCAACATTACATCCAGACAACTAATGCGACGTCTGATTTTGATCCTTTTTGTGTATTCTCTTACAATTAAATACTT
>JBCAUG010550953.1:0-14716 GCA_038406175.1 Haplosyllis leylae | reverse complement strand
AACCCGTTGTCCAGAAAAGAGAAGTACTACCATCAGAAATCCACTATACCCCAGACTCTAGCAAGAGGTGCAGCCACCTTTAGATTTCTTATGAAATTCTGCTGTTAACTTACCACCTTGCGAACTGAAGTCCGATGGCTCTTTGATTAGCTGGAGAAACATTCCCATTAGTGACCAAGTAAATAACGAAGTTTCCAGAGGTTTGTGTTTAATTAGTACACTTTCTGAAGAAGGGCTGTGAAGTGTCCGTTGCATGGCCACTTAAAGGCCGTGGTCAGTCAGGAAAGGGTCCCTGCAGGCATAGAAGGACCAAAGACATCAGGTGGACATGACATGGAGTGTGTCACCTGGTCTACAGGAAGAGTCTGAAGTTGCAGGCAAATCTATGGGGTTCGTAACCTTGGCCAGTGGGAGCACGTCTCAAGAACCTATAGAAGGCTGACCTTTGATCAAACTGTCAACTAGGTTGACCTACATTACCAAGGCCATGGGTTACCACTGATAGAACAAGATCAAAAACCCTTTTAAGTAGCTTTTTTAATGTCTTTTCATAGTTTTCAGTTCAGTTAAGACTGTCAGATGGAAAATAGAAAATTCAATGTTGGAAATGATAGCAAAAGAAAATACAATAATATCACCCCCTGGTTAAACTTGTGACTGCCAAGCTGAATGTCAGAAGTTAGCATTTAATCAATGCACAGAACGAGGCTAAAGATTTATCTTAAAGTGAAGGTGAAAAGAAGTTCAGATGACTTCAATTTGTTTTGAATAAAATAATGAATTCTCCATTGCTTAATAAGTGTAAATAGAGCATGGAACACTAATCATAATGGGAAGTAATCTGTATGTTAAAGCAGTTTTCTCAAACAATGAAAGAATGGAAGTCACAATCAAGCCTAAGTGCTTGGAGTAAGGCTTTTCCTATGACCACCTTCCTTCTTGAATGCAGCCAGGCAGAGGTCTTCCTTCTCTGCAGAAGAGAACTTGTATCTTTCCCTGCAGGAAGGATCAGGATCTGTCAATACCTGCCTGTGGGTTGATCACCTTGTTAAAGGGGATCGTTCAAGCACAAGGGAAGAAGTGAAGTGGAGATGTTTTAGATGAGCAAAGCTAACAATTGACGAAAACACTCAAAGGACTTGCGAGACTGCGAAAAGTAGGCACCGCCGCCTAAATTGGCCCTTCTGCGACCAGACCCTAAATGGTTGTGTCCACACTTTGTTTGCTTCGGGTGCCCTGCAGGACACGGACTGCATTCAGTAGAAGTGATCAGCAACCGTTTCCAGGCTACACTAACTGTTTTATAAATGTTTGGCCAAATAAGTGCCGCGTTAATGGCCAGTAGAGGCTTTTTGCGGCCAGACGGGATGGTCCCCAAGAGTCAATTCATAAATTTTTTTACGCATGTGACCTACTGATATGCTCTTTGTGCATCATATCGGAGAATTCTTTTGAAAAAGCATTTCATTAATTTTGTTTCAACTAAATGTTTTGAAAATATGTTGTTTATGTTTCGAATGTGACTTACAGTGCAGGTCACAGTAACGTTTAAAAGTCAAGTGGTCATTTTCGGTTCAAAGAAGGTTTTTCCCCATAAATATCCCTGTGCTGGAAGTTGCTTTGACAATTAGGTAATGTTCTTATTCAGTGCCGTTTGCCATGTGCTAAGGCTAAGAGCTCTCTGGAGATGACGCTAGAAAAATATTGGTATGGATGATAACGAATGCAATCGGCCTTAGGAGAGTTTAGCCTTCGAGTGGGATGCTATTGTAATCGGGATAGGAGAACGCAATGCGCCATTGAAGTTCCCCTCACCCAGATGACTTCGGTGCTCCAACGGAGACACAGAATGCATGCACAAAATACTCCATGTCACTTTCCCTGCCCACCAGCATCAATATTCGAGCAAATAATGACATTGAAATTGCCGTCAACAATGTGGGATCGACGTGTGCTTTGTTATTAGTTTAGAACTCTCGATTGAGCTTTAACAATAAAAAAAAACGTCTGTGATAAAGGCCACCCACCGCTATGTGATTTTTTCGCTGTCTCTTTGGTTGAAAACTACATTTTCTAGTGATTACAAAGGACAAACTCCGAGGAACTATGATCGTATTATCTTTCTCGCATACATTGTAATTGGGGATCGGGGCCACTTGCACCATTGCAAAAGCATTTCAAGGGATGAGTGCGCTCAACACGGGTCCTGCTTTTCTGCTTTTATCAAGCTGATAAAGTAACCACCTCAGACACCTCGTTGTGAAGTAAAATCCCAAAGTATCAACTCTTAAAGGACATCGCAACAGGACTTTTTTCTCATACATAAAAAAGAAACTCGACCATTCTGCATTTAGGTTTCAAACACCCTATTTTCGAAGAGATAAGCCTCGGTGATAAAAGTTGTACTTGAGTGGTCACCTTGCAAAGGTCATTGTGACCGAGGTGAATAGGTCAGTTTGATTTCCCCCTCCCATATGCATTCACATCATCAGGTTCATAGCCGACAGACGCAACTTCTTTTTCCTCTTCATTTGCGAACTTTTGTAGTCACTTAATGATGTTGCCATTTATCATCTATGTACCTCAGATCAAAGTGGATGTTCATTTGCTTGTATCTCTTTACCTTGGTCTGCGGGGCATCTTATTTTTCCCTCAATGGCTTGAGGCCTGAAATGGAAAAAGTCTCTCTTAAGGGGTCTTAAAGGGCCTGAAAGATAAATTGCAGAATGTTGTAATGTCATGGCATGGTCATACTGTTTTGGGGTAAATACGCTCCACCTAGGAATGGTCTGTGTAGCATCAACAAATCCATTAGTGCAGTAAAAATGAAAACTGAAATGTGGGCAGCAAGAATAAAACTCGTTAAGCGGGGGCCGGGTAAAAGCGTTTGTCATAAAAAGAAACGGGAATGAAGCGAATAATGCTAGTGGCCATAATGATGATTACTAATGATTCTCTTCGCAGCACCTGATCTTACTTTATGTAAATATGGTTGGCCATTTCAAGTGAATAAGGTTGTGATTTACCGCTCATAAATGTTACACTTTCTCTTCAAATCGAAATTCCTGCGCTGGAAATTAATGTGGGAACGTTCTTTGTGGTGTGTCCTGGTCAGGCCTACAAGTATTTTAATTGTCGTTCAGAGCAGCGTAATTGTGACATTTATAGTCTCAAAAGCGATGGGCCCAGAGTGACCATATTGCGCAGGCTCTGTCTGACTCCTCGTTCAAAAAGCCCGCGACCAGAAACTATTTCCAAATCTCAACTGACCGAAATTATTAGATTCTAGCCCAGTGACATATCTGTGCTAGAAGGCAGTGATTTTAAATGATAAGTATCGCAATAATTCCACGTCGCTTCCCCTCCATAGTAGTTACTGTTCTTGGTCGGCCAGATATGAAAATGAATGCAGGTGAACGGGACCGCCTTACTGATACGCGCTGGTGTGCAATGTGCACTTTTTCATGACTTCAAAGCGATGTTCTATTTCGCCGAATAGATTTTTCTGCGTTCCTTTTCAGTCTAGATCTATGGATTTGAACCAGCCCACACAGACGTTGTATTATCTACGCTTAACACCTGTACAGAAGGGAAAATCTTTCACAATTAACAGAAAACTTTTGGTTTGGTTCTCACAAGCCTTTAAGATTTCAATGTCATTGGTCCAAGTGTTGCTATAGCTTATATCTTGATTGTTACTAGGCTTTGGGTACTTCACGTTTCTACATGTATCTTCTGCAGGTGTTTCTTTTCCGCAGCTGCAGTATCAACCTTCCTTCTGAAGGTTTTCAACTACAGTCTCCTGATCAAAGAGAGGTATCGGTTTGGCCAAATTTTTCAGGTACATAGTCATGCTTGTTGTAGCATAAAACACAAAAACTGTCATATTTTGATATTCTTTGTGTCACTTTGAAACATTAATATGATTTGGCAAAATAAAAAAAATAGTGACACTATTCATTTGGAATGAAAGAAGATGGCTCATGGGCATAGTTAATCATCTTGATGTTCATATTGTTCATTTGGATATTGTTGTGTTCATTATATCTTATAGCTTTGTTACGAGGGTCAGCTGGTGTTTGTTTCAGATAATAAGGCAGATTTGTAGGCTGGTCACAGGAATTCATACTGCAGTAATAAGTGCTTGACCTTTCGGGTCGACCTAAGAACGATTACTGGGACCATGGTGCTATGGTCCCATTCGACGAAGGTATTGCTATGCAGGAGAGCACATGGCCACAGAAGATTACCCCGAAAGGTCATACTGGTCTTGACCTTTCATCAATCCAATCAGAAATCATGGCCATTTATGATGAGTAAAAATTGGGGGTGATGCAGCCCTTGGGGTGGACAAGCAGTAGGGTTTCCTTTTGGAGAATTGTCCCAGCCCAGGACTTGCACAGCCATTATGTCCAATCACCTGCATAGTTCTTGCCCCGAGAAGAGTCGAATCTTTACCATTTGCCTGCCAATATTTCAGCTTTAATATGAATTTGTCAGTAATTAGTGTGTGGTTCTATTACAATTCTTCGTCCCCGGGAAGCTGACCTTTGACACCAAGCTGCAATCTGGCCCGGGCCACTGGTACGGATCCCGCGGTCACCAGGGAGGCCATTTCAAAGGGCCTTTTGTCAGATCACAAAATATGACAGTAGGCCCTAACAGCTCTCCTAATTTGGTCCAACCATAAAAGTAGACACTGACCAGCATAAATCTGTGTTCAGACCCAGGCAGTCTGAAGCCCATCATGAGGCCTACCATTCTCTGGAGGGAATATGAATGTAGTAAAAGCTTACTACTTATTAACTTTATTGTCTTTTAAGAGGCAAGCACTCAGCAAACTTGGTGCATCTTTGGTGAGCTTCCAGCTAAAGAAAGGTGATGGGCCAGGGCATTGATGTGACACTTAGGTGTTTACTTTATTAAAGGCAGCTGCTTCTCGCGGGTGCCTCCCCAATGAACGTAAGGTGTCATCCGTTGAGGTGAAAGTGACAAGTCAGTTCTAAAAGTTGCTTCTTACGTAGCAGTTGCACATGTTCCTATTAGTCGAATTCGCACTCAGGTTCAAGCAAACAGAAATGCTGCGGGAAATAATGTCAGCTTTAACGATTGTGATTGTTGTTATGACAAAGAAAACTTTTTGTCGTATTAATTTTATCCAGAGAATTTATTTAAAAATGAACATGACGTATGGCAGCAGAAAAAGTCAAAGTCGGGCGTTCATTTGAATGAGAACTCAGCTGTGAAGATACAGCAGGCCGCGCACATTTTGATGCCAACAGGACCAGTTCCAATTCCAGATTGCAGTTCAGATAGGTCCGAATTGTCTACACTGGATTGCATTGGGATTTGAACTTATCAGTATAAAGACAATTGATTCTTACAGGGTGGACTGCGGGGAGGTGGGGGGAGGGTGTATGATTCAGGTTTATATTATGATACTGGCGTGCAGGCTTATGTATCTATGTAATGTGTGAGTGGGGAAAGGCCGTCGCAGAGGAGGGAAATGAGAGCTAGAGTTCAATACTCCCAAGTGTTACTGATAGAAATCTCCAGTTTATTTTAGTTGAGGCCGATCTGTGTAAAGGGAACAGATGCAAGCAATAGTCGGACGCCCTTATCGACGGCCTGATCCGCAAATGGCCGACGGCGGGATAGCGGATTTCGGATTTGGTATTCTGGTCAAGACCCTGGCGTACCTCGTAGTGATATAAACTGAGGTAAAGAAAGCAAGTTGGGACCCATTCAAGGGGGTGATCAAGCCAACAAACATTGATTACTGTTTGGCTATAGTACAGAAGTGTCCCACACATTCTAAGGCCCCTTGGACACCCATTCAATAGTATCCGGGCAAATATCACCCAAGCTAACCAGGCATGAATGCATATTGGTCAGGAGTATTGACCTCTTAATCTTAAATATAAAACTACAAGAGTGTGTATTAGTTGTTTTCAACTGTAGAAACTTTACTCGTTTGGCTTTGAACATGGTGAAAGTTGTGGCTCTCCATTGTACCATAGAAATCTCCCATTGCTCTCATATTGCTAATCATTCTCATTTTCTAAAACGAAAAATGTGAGACGGTGAGTAGGATTTTGCAAATAGACACTCAAAATATCAGTCAGCTTCAGCGGGCAAAAAAGCGTCCAATGGCGAGGATAAGAAACAACAGTATTTCCTCAAAAAAATAGTTAAAATGGAATATTTTGTACAAATTCATGTGTTGAATTTAGCTTGCGGCATGTATTCCTACTTTTTTCCCTCTCATTTATAAACGATGAGGTAGCCCCATATTGTATTGAACAGTAAGACTTAAGAAAGACTTCTTTCCTAGAGGCCTCCGGTGACTCCTTTTGCAGGCGAATCAACTTAATGACCATTCGTGGGACCATTGCGTCGTTGTAGGTTCATTCGTCTTCCATGGCGCACACTACCCACAAATTGGCATTGTTTCCGACTTTTCATTTGCCGCACGTAAGCTACTGATGGCATTAAGGCTGGCCTATTAGGGCTTAAAACTAGTTGAAGGTGGTTGTTTCACTATTCCTGGCAGGGCAAGGAGGCGAACCTGGACAGCAGAAAACACTCAACTTTCCTGGGGTCCCAGAAGCCCCTTCCCAGGGTAACACAGGATTCGTAACTAGCGCTATCTTACTCTCACTTTCCCATTATGATCATCAGAAAATGGAGGCTACCTCATTCTGACTTGGGGCCCCACTCCTAACCTAAGTAGCATTAACGCTAAATAAGTCAACTTGAAATCGGATCAAGGTGGAAAGGCTTTTGTATAAAATTGGACTTTGAAGGGCACAGAAGAATTGTATCAGACTATCCAATTGACAATAAATTGAAATTGGTTCCGTGTTTTGCAAGTAATGTTACTTGCAGTGATTACTGGTATTTGGTGGATGTCAACATCGACATCTTCGTTACCCAGGACTGGTGTGAGGAGAAAAAAGTAAATGTGTAAGCACTGAAAAAAATCTATGCCCTTCATTGCTCGACAGACCTCAATGGAGAATAGTCTCCGACGGAAGGCCCGGTATCAGCCAATTACTCTAGTTTTAGATCTCCAACCGCATCCGCATATCTTGAGAATGGGTCCGGTTTGCCTCGGATAAACTAGATTTGTCCATAGACTGCTTAGTATAAAAGTTTGAAGAAATATGACATGATTTGACCCGGGACGGGAAAGGCATCTGACACTCGGCACGGTGGAGAGCTGCGGAATGGCTAGGGATCAGGGCTAATGTGAACAGGCTCCTCGTTGTGTTAATCAGCATGGACTTGCAGCAGCATATTTATGGAAATTTAAATTGGCAGACTCCGGTGGCATAACAAAGTGCCAAGATGCTAGCTGTCGCCCATTTATTTCAATTAGCCACGGCCGAGAGTTTTTTGCCGTGCCGTGTGTGTTTGGTTGGTTTTGGGGCCTGTGGACCGAAGGCCCATCATTGCTCTCCTGCACTTCGTTGCCTACTCCTCCTCATAAGCGTAAGCTCTTCGGTCTATATTGGATCATTTACACCATAACTCCTTCAAGCCGCCCATGTTCTCTCAATTACTCGGGAGCTTGAGACAGAGTCTGACCAGCCCTCGGAAGCCAAGCCTTAATTCAGCAGCACCATCACAGACAACTGCCACTTCTTTTAAACTGTCCCTTCTATTTTCATTAGCAAAGAATGATTAGTGGCACCCATATCATCTCGTTTTGCCAAAAACAATGCTTTGCTCTGTCATTTTCATCTACTAAAACACAAATTACCCTCAGTTGTTGTGTAGGTGGTCTGAGCATATTGTGATTTTTTAAAATGATGCTTGAAAAATTCACATTATAGTAAAATGGTGACTCCACAAAATACTTATAATTTGTAACATTTTTAAATGCACTTGACATTTTGCCAAGATTAAAAGTTTGGTCCTATTTGAGTTTACCAAATATGGGCGCCCATGTCTGGTGATCCCCTCTGGAATGATGTACTCGTGGATTGGAGTCACAGCTCCTGATTGCTGATTGATACTCTCAATTCATTGTCATGATTACTTAGCCAGGGTGAAAAAAGCCACTCAGATCTGATAACGGACTTGATGCTAAACAGAATTTGAAATTCCTCACATGGATAGGATATCGTAGTTTTTCTCCGGCTCAAAAATCGCTACTTCCTTGTGTTAACGATTTGGAGAATTTGACACATGCAAAATGAAAACAAAGAATAAGTAGTTCAGTCAAACCAACATCATGGAGATCAATGTTGCTGATCATGTAAAGGGATTGAATGAATATTCGTTGTGTTTTCCATTTGGCTGGGCCGAGTTGAGTCCACAAATCATGGGGACTAAGATTGATGGAAGGAATCATGATGGCTGACAGCGACTGGTTGTGACCCAGATCCGAGAGCTGCGGGTCATACAGGAGGGACCTTACGGTGCTCAGGTGCAGCTGTAAAAATAAGGTAATGTCCTTCCAAGTTCCTTTTCCCTCTGACCGGTCATTCCGCAGCTGCACCGACATTACCTGCCGGACGATGGGAAGGAAACCGTGAGGTCTTAACATTCAGGTTCTTTGGGCGAGGACAAAGTGGAGCTTTCACGCCCATTGAACGCTCTTCACGCTCAAATTGTCAGTGGCAATCTCCTGATCAGATGTGCGATGCTCATCCCCTTCGGACACTGCTTTTGCCATCTGATTGTTACTAAGAGCTGGCAAGTGTATCGGAAAATTAAAGCTAGTAAAGTGTAGATGGGATACTGATTGAAACGAGCTTGGTGTATGAATTGATGTGGGGACAGGAAGTGAGCATTCACTTTTAAGCTGGCATGTTTAAGTTTCTCAGACTTACATCTTTCATTACATGGTGTGATCAGGCTAATGTCCAAATCCAAATTGTTGAGGAAAGAAATTTCTCTTGTAGCAATATGGAATAAATGAATGATTTTATGGAATCTGGAATGTCATTAAATATCGACATAATAAACTTCTTTGAAGAAACTGCGAAAGGAAGAATACAAACAGGAGAGTAGGCATGGATAAGAATGGAAATCTCTGCTCTCAACAGCCCTGGTCTGCCGATTTTTATCACACGAGTAAAGGTTGCATGGGTGGCCTGGTCTCTGGAGCCTCACTAGAGTTCCATTGCCTTTTGCTTTGTTTCTTTGGTGGTTCTGGGATGTACACATGCTTCCCATTGAGCCTCCATTCTCCCTTGTTATTTCATTACTGTGGTTCCAGAACGGGGCAATGATAGAACCAGCTTGCAAGTGTCCATTATAAAATAGCCTTGTGGAGTAGATTTTAGAGCCAACAGGATCCATAATGTCTCTCAGTTCAGGAGGCCTTCTGCATGATAAAAGATTAGAAAATGTATTTAGGATCATCATTGTGGGACCCTGATTGAACCAAATGACTTAGAACTGATAGAAGAACTGCACATGTGGCCTTCGCTCCACTCCTGCTCCTTTAGTCTTCGTTTGCGTATGATCATTAATGTGATGACATAGATATAATCACTGAACTAAGGCATAGCCAGTCGCACCTTTTGATTCATGCTCATGTCTCAGGAGACACTACTGTGATACATCATGCCTTATTTGGTAGAAAACATCCTCCAATGCTCCGAGGCCTCTCTAGCGTTATTATGACATGTGCGGGACCATTTAATAAGACAATCTTGCCATTATTTGTGTTGTGGTTAACCCGAGAACAATGTAACTGGCAGGTAGAACAATTGTTATTATCTGAAGGAGTTACTATTTGAGTATTTTTGATCTGGGATTGGGCACATATGTGAGCAGAATACGCAGCGGTCTGTTATGTTTTATTAGAAGGAAGGAAATAGTTTGGGGTCTTTTTTTGTAACATAATACTATACGTGATTTTACAATTTCAGTGGCGTCTGGAATTTGATCCGTGCAGCTATTATGCACATAATATTATTTCATATACAAATGATGCAATTTGGCACAATTTACAGCAGCCTTAAACACTGTCTGCTATTTCTTAATTGTGCACTGAATAACCTGCAATTTTTATGACATTTGCGAGTCTTTTTGGCGAACCTATTTTAACAAAGTCGCTTGTCCGTTTGAATGATTCTTCAAATAAATATGCTTTTTGTCTATTTTTAGGTCTCCAAGGCATGGACATGTATGGTGCCAACCCTAACTCCGGCTATTCTCATATGCGACCTCCCGTCAACTCGAATGCCATGCTGATCCCTGGCCATCCCCACCACATGATGATGGCACACGGCGGCATGGGTCACCACGGCATGCCGTCCATTCAGTCCGCTCAGAGCCCGCCCTTACACGGCGGTATGGACTCCATGGGCAGCCATATACAGGACATCCACGCTGGATAATAGAACAAAGTGTACATAAAACTATACCTGTTCATCTCAGAAATAGCCCCCATTGTTAAATCGTACTCTGGTGTCACTATCATCAACACTGCGTCACGTCACGCGTTACGATGACATCGTGTGCGTCACTTTGGTGTCATCACTGACCATATTTTTATGTACACTGCACAGCCTACACTATAAATACACATCAACTCCACCAACAACCCAAGCAACGAAGAAAACCTCAAAGACTACAAGTTAAAAAAATGAAATGGGACAGACATTTGTGAGAAAGTAGATAGTATAGCTGGCTGGCCGGCGCTAACTGATAGTTACAATGACAATAGATTTGCATGTGTTGTACGTATGTAGATCAACCAGCGCAACAGAGCCAGCGCCATCTACTCAACATAAACATCGCACACCAGATGGCAGCTGGGTGCACTCACAATTGCGAATTCACAAAGACGTCGTTTTACGTACCAAGAGGATTCGCCGGCACCTAACTTGTACCTGTGCGTTTTAATTGTCAGCATGTAGTTATTTCACAATGCAGTCTACAGGCTGGAACGTGTTATTGGATGAGGAAGTTGGTGGACGCGTACATCACGACGATATAGTTGGTGCCATCCCCACAACGATGTCAAAACTGACACACAACGTGATAGTGAGTTTACAAAGTGACATAGGGAAAATAGGTATATTAGGATGTAATCCTAAAATACCTCGAAATAGCCAAGAAGAGAACAAGATATGTATTGTTTTGTCTTGTTTTTTATTTTGTATTTCGTTGTATATTTACTGTCATTGTAAAAATGGTAGACAGGAAGAAATCACAAAAAAAACAGAAACAGTTGATCATTGATGCTAATAAGGAAAACAAAACCAGTTATGGACAGTTTAATAAACCGCAAAGCTACCATTGGGGATAGGAGAAAAAAAGCTCATTTATGACTAGTCACCTAGCCTCCAAACTGCTTTCACATCGAACAAAACATAATTTTTGTCACATCGTTGCACTGTACATTGATATGTTTCAATTTAGGAATAAGTGTTAAAGAAATCCAGTACTAGGTTGCTAATCTTGTCCAGTACCTCGAAGTTACTGCGTCCAAACTCTTCCATGACCATTCAAAATATAAATCCAAACATGCTTCACAGAACAATGAATTATAAGTTATAAAAATGGAAATGCATTGGAGACATCTGTAGTGAAAACTTACTCTCAATTTCTGCCGTACACGACTTGTGTCAATGGCAAAAAATCGAGTAGTTCCCTCTTTCCTTCTAACAGCACAAATGTGGGTACACATTTTACAAAAATTGTTTTTGGCGTCTTGGCATTCAGGATCTGCTATTTTGAAGAAAAAAAAACATTGTCCGTTATTGAAAGTAGCTAAATTAAAGACCCAGGTTTCCTTGTAGCATTTCACTAAGGAGCCAATTACATTTCCACAACACCCGATTTGGAAGAAACGTGATCTTTGTCTTCATACAGTTCAAGAGGGCAAACATTGAGCAAAATGGTATCAAATAATGCTTTTATTAGTTCAATTATTATTAATCATACCGTTCCTATAGTCTAATCATTGAAAGGTAGAATATTTATATTGCACGGAACGAGACAAAATCCTAACCAGCAGCATCAGAGAGGGAGAGAGTAGATATTCTTTCTGTCAAGCATAATATACGATATATATTAAACTTTTTATTATTACTAATTGTGTACATTATTCTAAGTTATAAAAGATATACTAAGTTCTATTGCCAGGGATATATTGTACTAATATTTGACATGACTGTCTTGATCTTGTTTAACTAGGCTTTGTACTTATCAATGTGATGCTGAAACTGAATTCTTAAAAACTTCTTTTGGCATTTCGACAGCATAATGCATTTGCAGAGTAAGGAATGCACTTTTCAAATGGTGCATGGTATACAATTTATTTGCACACATTTCCAATTTTTTTGTATGGATGCACCATGTGCATCAAGAATCCGCAAACCTTGCATCAGATGCAGCTTATGTTCAACAAATAATCTTTGTCGATGTGTGAATGTGTCTGTACAATTAATTATTTTATGTATAAAATTAGATGAGTTAAGTCGTCACGGATCTTGGTGAAAGGATCAAATGATTGAGCGCGTGGCAGTCTCAATTGCATTTTTATTACTCATAATGTACAGAATAATTATAAATAATAATTGATAATGACAATCTACACAGCTGCTATAGAACTAATAACAAAATGTGTTTGTATGAATAGTCCGATCTCAGTATTCTTAGTATCAAATGTTGTGTAATAATAATAATCATTGTAACTTCTATTAGGTGAAAAAAATATTCTCTTTAAAAGAAGTTATGATTTTAATAATTTCTTTTGTATTGTAGATGGAAGTCAAACAAAAGACTGTCGGTCATTTTTTGT
Source organism: Haplosyllis leylae (assembly GCA_038406175.1). Taxonomy (NCBI): domain Eukaryota; kingdom Metazoa; phylum Annelida; class Polychaeta; order Phyllodocida; family Syllidae; genus Haplosyllis; species Haplosyllis leylae. Next base: position 1,947 of record JBCAUG010550953.1, on the reverse strand, counting down.
GACAGGCAGGCCAGAAACAAATTTCACGTTAACTGTTTTCATGTCGGACAATCTTTAATTTGTAAAGGTTTGTTTATTTATTAAAATAAAAAGAAATCTAAGAATAGGCAGTGAAATCTTTAAAATCCGGCGATTGTGTATTGGATGAATTGCGAAATGTTTGGTTTGTTTTAAGCAGACTTTTTCGAAAATTCTTATTATCAAGCAACTGCTATTTAGTAGATCTATTATACTTCAGATCCGATTACTTCTGGAGCGGTTTTGAACATCTCTTATATAAACCAAACATTTAGCGAGACATAGTTATTGTGATAAGTGTACCAGAATTAAAAATCCATATGTACAAGGGTATTATTCTCTTTAAATATCACTGGCAATTAAATACTTTAATATTGTTAATGTCTAATTGTCTGTCCTTTATGAAAGGACAGAACAGAGGTTTGGGTTATGTGTTCATTGTAAATTGTTTTGAATCTTTCATAGGGATAGGCCCTACTAGACTTGACAGATGAATATTCATTATTAACAAGTTCTGAAAATTTTAGTTCTGCGAACTTGTAGAGCAGTTTTGATTTCTAAGGCATATGGAATTCAAATCGCCAATGATGTTTTGGCATTAAAAATTAATTTCAGTAGAATTTACTGGTATTGATTTGTCAAGTTTAGTGTCACTTCTAGGACAATCTTTAAACATAAAACCAAGGTGCTTATTTCATCTGTTAAAGTGTTGGTTGTGACTAATCTTTATTAGGTATCTGAATATATCTCTGTTCCTCAAAGGAAGTTGACACATCACCTGGAATATGATATTAATTTGAAACAGCAATCTCAAAGGGAATAATCCTTGTTTTTATTACATTTTGGCCATTGGTATAACTCTAAGTGCCATAATAGTGTGTGTAATATGATACTCACTGCGGTAGCATTATCTACACACATTTACTCGAAATAGACTATTTACAAAGGTGTACCAGTATGTGACCTCAAAGTTATTTTATTAAATGTACAAAGTCACATTGAGAACAAAACAGAATCACTTCCTTGATTAATCATGTCATGATTTGTAAAGAAATCGTCATAAACTATTAAAACTATTATGTATAACTCTACGGTGTGTTCATGCTATGTATATTGACTGCTATTTGTGAATATTTTTTTCTGTCCTATTCTGTCAGATTGTATAAAAATAAAGATAGATATCGACAGACAATAGTCCTTTTACAACAAAAAAAAACCGTAGTAAAAGGTCTGTGTTTAATTGGTACAAAACAAAAGAAAACAAAACAAGATTTTACTAGCTGAAGATATCTGTTTTGATATAAAATGTTTTAAATAAAACAGTTGTAACAAAATTCTGCAGACTTTCTTTTCTTTACACATAGATCTATTTGAAGCTTTCACATAAGACTATTCAGTCAGTCGGTTGTTTTCTCTTAATGCAAAGTGAGTTTTTTGTCAGAAAGTATTAAATCATCACTAACAAAGAAGTAACTGATCCCTTAAATGGGTCAGTTCAATATTTTTACAATTATTGCTGCAGACAAACTGGGCCTGTGAAGATGAGATTTAAGAAATATGGCCTTAAAGATGTCACCATCATTAAGAATCACTATTTACACTTGTTTTTAGTCTACAGAAATATGGCGAGACTTAAAACCTTGAAATTATTAAGACAAGGGTGGATAGACGATATCACAACTTTGATGTTCCATTGAAGCATCACTGACAAACCGCACAAATATGTATTTCTTCTGTGTGACAGACCTTCGTTTCATTCGTGTTTTTCCACAATTATACAATTTTGCCGGATCTGACAGATCTGCCAGAACTGGCATTTTTGTGTTTCAGTTTAAATTTTATTTTCTTCTAAAAATCTTGACATATCAGTTCTTTTCATACATATTATTAATTAGAAGATTGAATAGCATATACCACCAAATTTATCAG
>JBCAUG010550842.1:0-14717 GCA_038406175.1 Haplosyllis leylae | reverse complement strand
CATTGTCGTAAAGGTCATGAGCTTTTAAGATGGGGAAAGGGCATAATTTTCATTTATTTTGGGGCCGGCTAAAGAGCTGGCCAGACCTTCCTACCTTAGATGATACTGATTATGATAATGAACTTTCCACATTCATCATCGGACTATCAGACCTGACATTAGTAATCATCAAAGGGGAAGGAGTCAACCAAAAAAAATTTCTCGAACATATATAAAATATCTAAATAAAAAAACTGGTGTCTGATACAGGTATGAATTTGGACTATGTAAAATCGTTAACTGGAATAAGTCTCATCATTCATGGTGTGCTAGTAGCAGAAGGAGAGCTTGTAATTTTGATAAAGGTGTATTTCATTTACAAGTTTATTTTATCGTTTTACTGAACGAATTTCTTGAAAAAATTTGTAACAGGTTCTGAAGACCAGTATATGAATAAATTTGTCCTATCTGCACAGTATACCTCACATACCTAGAATAGCGGGAAAAGGTAGTGTGGTAAGTAGCATAGTTATGACTGCACATTGATGAACATATAATCATATTAATTAAATGAAAAAGTGATGTGATGTATAAAATTTTAAACAATTTACAGGAAACTTAATAATAAATATTCACTATGGATTACAATGCCAATGCTGATTAGCTGCTATGTAATTTTTTTTTGAGGATCACTACAAGTATGATGCACTTTTAGCTTCACTAACTTACAATGCCGATACCACCTAGCTGCTAGGTTTTTTTTTGTGAGGAATACATCCACTGCAAGTATTGTTAAAGTCACATTACTCTTCAATAATTTTTTAAATTTTTTTTTGCAAACTCTGTATATCTAATCTCTCATATACTTCCTATGTATACTTTAATGCATACTTAAAATGCAGTTGGCACACCGGCTCACCAGCTTATCAGCATACCAGCATGCAGGCACTGCGGCACATCGACATATGCACCAGTAACTGTGGCACATTCGGCACTGTCGGCAACAGCGATATCACCAAAGAATATAAACCAAAAAATAAATAAAATAAACAAAAAAATTCAAAAATTATTATTAATATCAATAGTTTTATACATTCCAGGCCATCACATAGAAAATGAACTCATATAACACAGCAGTGTACATATTATTACACAGACAAAACTGTGTGGTCAGTATTCTACACATATACCTCTGGGAGTACAGCCTGTTTTATCTTTGTGTTGTTCAATGAAATTGAATTCTTACTCAAAGATTTTCGTGCCATAAAACGGGTCATTTCCTCTGAAGGCTCGCACCCAATCGTAGTAACAGGACCATTCATATTGCACAACAAAGTCCGTGAATGTTACTTTTATTGCTTTGTCAGGGTGGCCTGCGATGGTCCAGGTACACAATTCGTCGTTAGGGTATCTGTTTGGATAGTTCGGACTTGAGAATTCTCCAGAGTTTCCTAAAACAACAAAATGACGAAATGCATGGTCATTGTCATCTCTTCTTTTTCAAGATCAACCACGGCAACAAAGGATTTTTCTTTAGTTTTCAAGAACAATGGAGACAAAAATCAAAGGTTTTGCTGCTCACTTCTTCCATTTCAAAAGATACTGTAGAAATGAATATGTGCTAAATTATACAGTATCACAACTCTGAAAACGTTTTGAGTTTATTTTTTTCACTTACTCACTGACTTTTAAAATGATTCGCATCTGCAACCTTACCTGTAAGATTCCCTCCACAGGCCACTGGATCTGATATTTGCTGAACCTGATCCGCTGAAATTTTTAGAATTAGTGAAAATGGTTATGATGTTGGAGTAACTAACAATTTTTACTAAAAAAGAAAGCCCGAGTTGTTGAAGGTTCAATGTTAACAAATTAAAAATGTGACAAATTATGTTTAGCCAAGCTCAACTGTTGCCAGATGTATGAGTCGCATCTCCCTGGTAATGTTCTGTTGACTTTAATGTAATATTAAATTTCACATTCAGCACTGAACGAAGGAGCGGCATCTGTCTTACTGGATCTCAGATTTATTTCTACCCAAAAGGGATATTTTATGTATGTACCGTATGATAGGAATTTTCAATCCATTTGAAAGTTAAGTCATTTTGTATTCATTTTTCTTTGTTCAATTCAAACATTCTGGATATTTGAGCGTTTTACAGTACTCACCGTCGATGAAGCTGTATTCAGCATGAAATCCCTTCTTAGTAACACTGTGGTCCGAACAGAATTGGATGGTCAGCGACTCTCCTACCTCTCCTATGATGTCCCGGGGAATGTCGTTGCCACATGTCCTGTGAAAAAGACCATCAGGTACACTGAATATCAACGAAAGAGGAGAATGCGCTCAGAGATAAAATATTAAAACATTGTCTCACTAAAACTAAAATTTATACCGCATCAATAAAATGATCTGAATGAAAATATATTAAATATGGTACTACCAGCGTAACTAAACCTTTACGGGAGGTGAGTGAATTCCTCAAGTTTTTAGAGATTATTTTGGAGTATAACTTGGTACCACCAACCGAATGCTTCTGTACACATGGTTTGTGTTTAATCCAAAAGAAAGTTAGGTCTTGCCATGAATCGAGTTCAGACATGTTCAGATAAGAAGTGACTAAGATTTTCAGAATACGTTATGGATTTAAATACTTACTCAAAGATTTTCGTTCCATAATATGGGTCACTTCCCCTAAAGGCTCGCACCCAATCGTAGATACAGGACCGCTCATATTCCACAACAAAGTCCGTGAATGTTATTTTTATTGCTTTGGCAGGTTGGCCCGTTATTGTCCATGTGCATAGCTCGTTGTTAGGATAGTGGTTGGGATAATTCGGACTTGTGAATTCTCCAGTCTCTCCTAGAGCAATAAAACATAAGAGGAATTACTGTATAATTTCTATTTAGATTTGACCCATTAAGCCTGTGTGTGTTCGGGGCAGATGCGGGTGCAGATAATTGTAACTACATAAACCTCCACATATAGCCAATGCTACAGTATAGGCGCCACCATACAGTCCCCATAAAATCAAATGAAATTATATAGAATTTCCTGAAGCGGCAAAACATGTGAACTCACTGCCATCAAGAGCAGCAGACAGAACACAAAGGTTGAGTTTAATAAGTTTAACCTTGCAAATGATAAATTAAAGCTCCAGAACACAACACACATAGTACGCTATGGACCAAAACAATGTCTGATAATTGAACCACTGAATAACTTCTAACTTCTTGCAAATTATGTGTCAAACTTTGTTATGGAATCATACCAAAATTTGGCAAGAATGGAATCAATTAACGAGTTTTCAAAATCATTGAAAAGTGTCTGTTTGTGAGCTTCACTGTCTTTTAGCAACTAGTTATAGAATTTTACAAACAGTAATCAAACAGTTATATTTGTAAGGATTTACCCTTATGTCTGTCCACTTTCCATGTTAACCATCAGCTTTGTAAATAATTTGCAGATATATCGGATAACAAATGTAAAAATATTCTTTTCATCCCGCAAGTCTTATTTTGACAAATATTTGGTGACGTACCGGTGAGATTCCATCCACACGTTGGTCTCAATGGATCAAATGTTTGAGTCTGTTCGACTGGAAAAGAGGTTGTTTGTTCAGGTACTGAAATTTTTAAAACGGGTTATTCAACTTAATCAGATGCAAGAGCAAGTGGTACTAAACCAGAAACAGCTAATACTTTACTGCAAAACCCACTAAGAAATATTTCCGTGTTAACCTGAAAATATTGGTTGGCTCAGAATTCCTTTTGGTAAAAACAGTACTTACAGTCAATGAGAGTGTATTCAGCACGGAATCCCCGCATAGTAACTCTGTAGTCCGAGCAGAACTGGATAGTCAGTGCTTCTCCGACTTCTCCAATTATGTCCGAAGGAATTGTGTTCCCACACCGTCTATGAAAAAGATAAGTTGCAGAGATACTTCAGGTACTATGAAAATAGTACTTTTAGTTTGGTTCGACATTCAACTTTCCTCTTTCAGGATTTAACTTGTCACAGGATTCATTGGTCATCAAATTTAGGAGCTTTTGATCATCTGCAAATCCACAGGCGGGATGAGTTCAAATGAGCTTAATCGTATCTTTTTGTTACTAATCATGTAATTTCTCTGGAGCATTTGGGTAAATGATTAAACTTGTATAATGTCTTGAGTAAATTGAAAATTTCAGTTGATTCTGATAAATCTGACAACAATGGATTTTGAAAGCTTGGAAGCAGTTCCAAAGTATAGTGCCAGTTTGCCACCACCTTTCCACAGTTCCAGCGTGAAACTTTGGATACCAACACCATTGAGGAGTTGAAACTTTTAGTACCCAAGGTATGTGGCACTATTCCTCATGGTGCGATGCACAATATGAAAATGAATTCTTACTCAAAGATTCGCCATCCATAATATGATTGACGTCCTCTGAAGGCTCTCACCCAATCATAGGGACAGTAATATCCATTATTTCCAGATTGCAAATCAAAGTCAAGGAATGTCACTTTTATTGCTTTCCCTGGTTGACCTGTTATTGTCCATGTGCACAACTTGTTGTTGGGATAGTTGTATGGGAAATTAGGACTAAATAACGTTCCATTCTCTCCTAGCAGAAAAAAATCAGTTACAGATTTACCAATTCAAAAATAGAAATAAATCTGTCCGGAGGGTATCTTCTAATGAATGTTATTTTAATTGGTGACTTCATCTGAAATTTACACAACAAAATCCAGAACACATCTCTTTAATCCTGCATCAGGGGTGTAAATAAATTACCAATATACTTACCTGTCAGAATCTGTCCGCAAGACTCATCTGGATAAGATGTTACATCGACTGGAAACGAGGTTGTCTGTGCAACTGGATATGAAATTATTAGCTTTTCTGAATTGGTTCAGATGTTTTAGTTGCTTGTATTAAACCGAAACGAATTGTAGAGTGTTTATTGTTTTTAAAATCTAGAAATACTTCTTTGAAAACCCGAAAAAGTTTCTTTAAGGTGCCGGATATCGATGTCGTTTTTACATTTGGGTTTCCCAGCGTATATAACAGGATATCAGCTTATACATTTGCAAATCGATTCAAACTGAACGATTTAAAAGTTCACAGGTATTGCAAGCAAACTCCATACCCTCAATCAAGGTTTTCCACAATTGCACTTTTTCGTTTGTTTTAATTTCATTTGTGTAATTTTGGTTCAGTGTAACTCACAATTTTCAAAAATACCATACTAACCATCAATGAAGCTGTATTGAGCGCGGAATCCCCTCCTTGTAACAGCTCCGTCCGAGCAAAACTGAACGGTCAGTGACTCTCCCACGCCTCCGACTATGTCTCGGGGAATCGCGTCGCCACATTCTCTGGTAAACGATGGGGTGATGAAAACACTTTAGGCGCGTTGAATACAGTACATTACTTTGGCTTTTTTCGGATTTAGATATTCAAAGCAAGCATACGTGGAAAGAAACGACGAAATATCCCATTTCGTACCATTAAACAGACAAAGCGAAATAGGTTTACTGAGGTAAGACGGTGGTCTGTAACGGAGTTTCCATGTGACAAAAATGAGTGAAATTTGCTTATGACAACATTTTGACAATACGTGTATTCTACATAACATTTTACAGGTAGTATTGAAGAATGAAGGGACAGCATCGACCTTATAATCGCAACTAAAAAGAGTCAAATTTTCGTGTTGTGATTACGTTTGAAAAGTACAAATTGAGAAAGTTGTGTCCCTTCGGCAACTAAAATGCATTGGATATTTCCTGTAATTTTTGGATGGCATAGCTCTCATTCTGGACAACACGAGTAAAACTATTTAAATTATATTGGCACATGAGACACAGATCAAATTGAATGGTCAATGTCTTTGTTGAGCCGGTGTGCTATTTTCAAGACATTTAGTATTTGTATCTTTCAGGAGCTAAACAAAAAAAAAACAACTTTGATACTTACTCAAATATTTTCCATCCATAATATGCACCACGTCCCCTGAAGGCTCTCACCCAGTCATAGGTACAGGAATATTCATATTCCAGATCAAAATCCAAGAATGTTACTCTTATTGCCTTTTGAGGCTGTCCTGTTATTGTCCAGGTGCACAAGGTGTTGTCCGTATAGTTGTTTGGATAATTCGGACTTGTGAATACTCCAGTCTCTTCTGAAATCAAGTGATGAAATGTCATTTATTTTAGAATAACATAGGACACAAATCAGACATTTTTAAGAAATGTTGCATTGCAAAACATAAACTCAAAGCTTCGTAACGTAAAAGTATTACACGTTTTACTGACTTACCTGTCAGAACACCTCCACATGATTCTACTTGATCCGATGTTCCTTCTACTGGAAGTGAGGTAGTTTGCTCAACTAGAAATAAAATTAGTAGGAATAGCTTTTTAATTATGTCTGATATTGGAATAATTGTTTGTAAACGGATCCAGAAAATTCCTACAGAAATTCATCAAAGAAAAATTTTCTACAGAAAAATTCCATGAATCTCTGTTCACAAATGCCACGCAGGTCATTTTGAAATATCAAAGATAATGATAAAAATGACTTTGATCTATTTTTCTTCTCTATCAATAGGAGAAAATTGGGAACTATTCCTAAACCAATCAGTAGTCTGCCGCGCTACAATGATGGGGCAGCTTGCGATTTTTGTTCTTACTTCTTTGACAACAAAGTATGACATTCAGCTTATTTTAGTATGTTACAAGGGAAAGACAACAAATAAATGGTACTTTCAGAAATGTAAGTTGAAACTTTAGCACCATTTAAAATGTTTGGGGCATTTTGGAGCTATTGAAAGTAGTGTTAGTTTTGGAAGTCTTTCACTCGTGGAAACAAATCTTTTTGGAATGATACTTACAGTCAATGAGACTGTACTCAGCTCGGAATCCTCGCCTATTTACGGTATTGTCCGAACAAAACTGAATGATAAGTGACTCGCCCACGCCTCCGATGATGTCTGAGGGAATACCTTCGCCACATTTCCTATTATTAGAATGTGTAACAAATACTCATTAAATTTGTAATTGGTTTATCAGCGAATATCCGTAAAAATACGAATGTTGGAAGTTGTTTGTTTGGCTAGACTTTCCAAAATGTTATCAAGCACGAAATTCATATTTCTGTGATAAAATTACATAGATCTAGTTTTAGTTCTGGATCTGACTAGTAAAGCAATATCATAAATCTCAAATTTGTACACTTGCTCTGTTGATTAGTATTCATGTCATCAGACATAAATGGTAGAAAATAAAAAAAGCAATAGAAGTCCCCAATATTACCCAAATGTCGAAATGAAAAATGAATTCTTACTCAAAGATATTCCATCCATAGTATGAGTCACGTCCTCTGAAGGCTCTCACCCAATCATAGGGACAATATCCATAACTTCCATATTGTAAATCAAAGTCCAGGAATGTTACTTTTATTCTCTTCTGAGGTTGTCCAGTTATAGTCCATGTACACAAGGTGTTGTGAGGATAGTTGCTTGGATAATTAGGGCTTGAGAATTCTCCAGCCACTCCTGAAACATTCAATTTTAAAATATTACGAAACATCTCTTTGTTCATCGTTGTAAAATACAGAAAAAACTGTACATACATCTTTGCTGACTTCATTACATTTACAAAATATCAGAAGATCAAATTTTAATTGTTGGTGCCTCCAGTCTCTCTACCTTAAAGTTCATCAGAGCCACTCCACAGACTCCACCAGATGAGGCATCTGATTTACTTTTCAGGATAATATTTTTCAATCACCTGTGAGATTCCCTCCACAGAACTCTCCTGGATAAGATGTTTCTTCTACTGGAAGGGATGTTGTTGGCTCATCTGGATATGAAATAATAAGGGCCAGTTTACTAACTGTGTACAAAAACAAATTGTGGAAAACCACATTTACAATTTAAAGAATTCAATGTTGTTTTGTTAACAAATATTATATATCAGTAACATACTTTTTGCATTTACTTTTACTGAATGTGGACAAAATGTTATTCTTTCGTTGTTTGTGAATGATACTTACAATCAATAAGGCTGTACTGTGCACGGAATCCTCTCCTCTGTACCGTATAGTCTGAACAGAACTGCACGGTCAGTGCTTCTCCTACCTCTCCAATGATGTCAGTAGGAATTGTGTTGCCACATTGCCTGTGAAAAGATTGAGTGATGCGAATATCACTAAGAAAGTGAAGACATTGTGGTGTGTATTTTGCTAAGAGTTATCAAGAACTTTGAATTTCACTGAGGAAATTACATTGGTGCAGCTTAGCCAGCAAAACTTTTCATAAGCAATAAATCTATCTTCTTTCATTGCTATTCAATTCTAATCATTTCACACTGTTGGCTGCTTACTTACTCAAAGATATGCCATCCATATGTGTAATTTCCTCTGAAGGCTCTCACCCAATCATAGGAACAGTATCCATAATTCCCAGATTGCAAATCAAAGTCCAGGAATGTTACTTTTATTCTCTTCTGAGGTTGTCCAGTTATAGTCCATGTACACAAGGTGTTATGGGGATAGTTGCTTGGGTAATTCGGGCTTAAGAATTCTCCGGTTTCTCCTGAAATATTCAAATGAAAAATATTACAAATCATCTCTCTGATCGTTGCTGCAAAATGAAATATGAACTTTCAATTTTATCTCTTATTTTTGTTAAACAAAAACGTAATATATTAAATCAATATATTTCACTAACAGATTCAGTTTTATTTTGAAAACGCAGAATTACCTGTCAGAACCCCTCCACAGGACACGCCTGGATCAGATGTTTGTTCCACTGGAACAGATGTCTGTTCCACTGGAGCAGATGTTGTTTGCTGAACTGGTACTGGATCTGAAACAATAAAAACTCGATGGGGAACCTATTTTGATATTTTAAAGTACTAGAACAAAACCACTGATTATAAATTATTTAAAATGAGATTTACATTTTGCAGTTGCTGTACTCATGACTTCCTGTGTACACAGTTGATGTGGTCTCAAGGCAGAATTTGCACCATTACTTACTTTCACAGTGACTTCCTGTGTATCCCTGAGCACAGGAACACTGATAGTTGAACGCTGTTCCATGACAAGTTCCCCCATTGTGACACGGGTTGTGCCTGCCGCGTGGAATTTCATCTGAAACAGACACTATCTTGTTATTTATAAGATGGATGCAAAATAATAAACTATATCAACACTGTGCCACCTTTCCATCATTATTCATTTCTTAGGTTGGTGCACATATTTTACTCGACAGTGTTAGGAATGTGAATGATTCATTTCGAAAGACGAAGCTATTTCTAATTTTTTTTTTGGCCACATACTTTGACAGTTAACTCCCGCGTAACCTTCAGCACATGTGCAGGTGTAGCCACTTTCATTGTTTTCATTCAGTGCACAAGTTGCTCCGTTCAAACATGGTTCGTGTAAAATGCAAACTGAAAGAATAAAAGTCACCATGTAAATAAATGCATAAGGTGCACCAGTAGAAGGTGTTTGCAACAAAAATATTTGAGAAAAACTATAGGCTTATTTTCATATTATGGCAGAAAAAAATTAAGTGTCTTCACTTTAACTGCACAGCTAATTTTAATCTCATACTCAAGTTTTTCCTTATGAGATTCTGTACAGAATTTAAAATAAAAATTTGTAAAATGTGGTATTTGAACCCACGACCTCTTGCTTGAGAGTTAGAGGTGCTGGCAGGGTGCCACAGAGACACATGTAACATGGACAAAATTTAAATTGATCCTAATTCATGTTTCAGTGATTTATCACATTCTATAGAATTCCATAGAATTCTACAAAATGGGTCTTCATAAGGAAAAACTCGAATAACCCAAATTATTTCTAACATACCGCAATTCGCTTCGTCTGATATGTCCCCAAAGTTGATGGTGGAACATTGTGAAACACTGTCGCACTCTTGAGAAGCATCGACACACCCGCCGAGTTCGCAGGTAAACTGTGAGGTCGTGCAAAATATATCAACGCTGTTGTTGTTGTTAGTGCCGGGTGTTGAAGGATCTGTAAGTTAAAAATATCCTTGAAATGTAACACAAGTTTTTGAAATGCCTTATTTTTGCTGAGTATATTTGCAAGTTTGATGTATTTATCTCTTGCGGGTTTCATTTTACTATTGTTATTTATCAACAATTATTTGTTTACTAATTTGTAACAGTCTAGCGTCAGTGTCAATGGCAGCATCAACTAACTGTTTCATACACACCGAACATCAGTGGCAGCAGTAGTGTTAATGCTGGAAAAAATGAGTCCGGAACCCATTCGATCTTTTGACGCTAGTGTTGACGCTGACGCTCGGTGTGAACGCACCTTAATGCAGGGTACGACACATGCCTTAGCACGCACAGGACGGACTTCGCCCACACCCTAGAGCAAGACCGGCACAGCCTATAGCTGGCCGAGATACCCCAGATATATATAGAGCTCACCGATAGCAGAGCCAGAGTAGAATAAACACACGATAATTCAATTCTTAGTTACTCTCTTATTGCCAACGACAGGTATGCACAACGCGCACCTTACATTAATGCAAATCTAATGCATTCTATTTCCTGACCCAGTGGTTTTTACAAAAGGTTCTCCTGTATCCCAATTCTAGATGTTACTATCTCTACGTAACAGTGCTTCAAGTTTATGGTATAAATTGAAGTATATTTCAAAACATAAAAAATTTTTAACCCAAATTAACATTCATATGTACAACAAGAAACTTGTACTTTACAACACAGCCATGACAAATACCTCCTACATTCTCATTCTTTTTTCTGTTTTCCCCAATTCAAGATTCCATTTGTACATTATCAAATCCCACATCTTGATTGAGGTGGGTAAACAACGCTGCACTAATTTCACACTAGATTTTTTCAATTTTTGCAATTGGAAACTAGATATTAGAGAGAAAAATGGCAATGTAGTCAGTATCCTAATTGGAATTCTACCTATGAAGCGAACTGTCAAAGGAGGTGAGGAGGGTCATGTCAAAACATTTGACGGTAGAAGGTAGGTGGTTGTGTATCAGAATGATCAGAAGAAGGTGTGAAGTACTGTACTACTGTACCTTCTTCTGTCACTAACGTCACCGTCAGGCTCGGATCATCTATGTTCGGGTTTGTTTCTAAGATCTCTGTTAGATTCCGGGCTCTTTCTTCGGCCAATTCTTGAGCACTTTGATTGGACTGTAAAAAGTGAAGAAAAGTGACAACATTACAGCCCAATGGTGTACCTCTGAATTCAATTGGAAAGTATCATTCAATTAGTGTTCTGGGCAAAGAGGAATCTATTTTTGGGGGCCATCACTCGGTAAAAGTTTTGTTGCTTAATTTTGGTCTCATACAAAGAATTGTTGTTGTGGAGGAATTATGGAGGGAATTTCTTTATGAAAATTGCTTTTTCAATGGGCTATGGCACTCTGGCTACAATTGTTTTTGGCCTGAAGGAAAGAAGAGCTTCCTGGGTTAATGTTTAGATCTAAGTGTAACAATTAGGTTTTATCTTGCATGTGGCATTTCTTACCTTTCTCCAAATACCGTGATCGTTTTTGTGCACAAATCCAGCTTTGTAATGTCACGTCGCAATACGGCATCATGACGTCATTTGATTCGCGAGGCATGTTACCAAAATATTGGCTGCTTTATTTTCAAAGGTGTGCTGCAAACCATCTTTCGATCCACAAAAAAGATATATAGTAAGTAGCTTGAATTGCTGTACTTACGGCTGCTAGGATTTCTTGTATCGAGAAGTCTGAAATCACACTACCATTGCTGAAACACAACAGGTGACAATTCGAGTTTTTCACAGACACACAAAATTGGCAATAATAGCAATATTGGCATCAGAGGCTTTAATAGGTGAAAACAAAAAATTCCGGCAACAAAATGTTACCCAGTGAGTATTGACGCAGGACGTGGGTCTTACGTTTTGCTCTCTGAGCCATTGAGGCAAGTGTTACTTGGGATATCCTTAAACTACTCACCTGAATCGAGTGACGGCGCATTTCTGTTCACTGTTGCCGACGTCTAGCTGGAGATAGCAAAAGTAGATCTAAATAATTTTATAGAACTTACTCTTCTCGTGCCCAATTCCGAAATATCGGATTTTTCACAATGTTGTTCAGTGCCACAGGTATATTTGCAGTGTGTGCTTCCTGTGCCAGAGTATTGCTGCTATTTATAGACAACAATATTTTCAGTGTAGATAGCACTGATTGCCAAAGAACTACATATGTAGCACTACAGTTATTTATAGAACACAATATTTTCAATAGCTTTTGCTCTCACCAACCTTGTGAGATCTACTGGCTGTGGCTTAGATCTAGATCTACGGCCACAGCTAAGATCTAGATCTATGGCCATGGCTTAAATCTAGATCTATGGCCACGGCTTAGATCTAGATCTATGGCCACAGCTTAGATCCAGATCTACTGGCCATGGCTTAGATCTAGATCTACGGCCATGGCTTAGATCCAGATCTATGGCCATGGCTTAGATCTAGATCTACGGCTGCAGCTTAGATCTAGATCTACGGCCACGGCTCAGATATAGATCTACAGTTGCAGCTTAGATCTAGATCTATGGCCACGGCTTAGATCTAGATCTATGGCCACAGCTTAGATCTAGATCTACTGGCCATGGCTTAGATCTAGATCTATGGCCATGGCTTAGATCCAGATCTATGGCCATGGCTTAGATCTAGATCTACGGCTGCAGCTTAGATCTAGATCTACAGCCACTGCTCAGATATAGATCTACAGTTGCAGCTTAGATCTAGATCTATGGCCATGGTTTAGATCTAGATCTCCTGGCTGCAGCTTATATCTAGATCTACGGCCATGGCTTAGATCTAGATCTACGGCCATGGCTTAGATCTAGATCTATGGCTGTGGCTTAGATCTACAGCCACAGCTTAGATCTAGATCTATGGCCACGGCTTAGATCTAGATCTACTGGTAGCATCTTAGATCTAGATCTACTGGCCATGGCTTAGATCTAGATCTAAAGCCATGGCTTAGATCTAGATCTACAGCCATGGCTAAGATCTAGATCTACGGCTGCAGCTTAGATCTAGATCTATAGCTGGAGCTTAGATCTAGATCTACGGCCACAGCTTAGATCTAGATCTATGGCTGTGGCTTAGATCTAGATCTATGGCTGCAGCTTAGATCTAGATCTATGACCACAGCTTAGATCTAGATCTATGGCTGTGGCTTAGATCTAGATCTACAGCTGCAGCTTAAATCTAGATCTATGGCCACAGCTTAGATCTAGATCTATGGCTGTGGCTTAGATCTAGATCTATGGCTGCAGCTTAGATCTAGATCTATGGCTTAGATCTAGATCTATGGCCACAGCTTAGATCTAGATCTATGGTTTAGATCTAGATCTACAACTTAGATCTAGATCTATGGTCACAGTTTAGATCTAGATCTACAGCTCAGATCTAGATCTATGGCTGCAGTTTAGATTTGGATCTAGATCTATGGCTTAGATCTAGATCTATGGCTGCAGCTTAGATTAAGATCTAGATCTACAGCTTAGATCTAGATCTACAGCCATGGCTTAGATCTAGATCTAGATCTATGGCTTAGATCTAGATCTATGGCCATGGCTCAGATCTAGATCTAGATCTATAGCCACAGCTTAGATCTAAATCTACCCCCGTGGCTTAGATCTAATTCTAGAGTTGCACACTTACCTGCACCACACACACACACACACACACACACACACATTTATGTTCCACACCCACTTTGGCCAAAGTGAAGCTACATTGTTGAACTCTACCTAAAATATTATGTTCTATAAATAATTTACATGTTTACATGATTATGCAAAGTGTCCTTAGATAGAGCAAAATGCTGGTCTGTACAACCATAAGGAACTTTAGTCACTAGTTGAATTTAGTCAAGTGATGTAGCACAGGCATTTTGTAAAATGGTGACTATTGTAGGTTGCGGTAGAAACAGTTAACATAGGCATTGGAGGCATGGCGCATGAAGGGTTAAGACTGGTTGACACTATGCTGTGTGAATTATTTCATGAAGAACAATACCCAGCAGATGGGAAAATAATAGATAACACTTATTGTCACCAATATTTACACTAGCTTGGTTTGTGTAGTGAAACTCAACCCCAGTCAGAATTGAGTGTCTGCCAGGTCAGTGAGGAGAGCAATAGTAGTTTAATCTCAGGGGTGACAGCGGTTGTTCATGGGTGTTAGTTCATGCACTGGACCTATTTGTGAAAGTGGAGCTGCTGACTGTACTACTTGGTGAGGGAATAGACTTCTGATGGGCCGGATGTCCATGCAATGAAGCATACAAACACTCAGATTAGGCACAGTCTTCATTGTTGCTCCTGAGACTGGTTTAGCATACAAGGCACAGATCAACAGTCACTGCCTGAGGAGGTCACATTAATGTACAGACAGGCTTGCACAATGTCCAAATAGCACAGAATGACAGAATCAGCCATAGTCTTCAGTTTTAGGAGTTCTTGAGGGGGTTGATTAAAGTCTGTTGCCAAATACAACTTACAAACAGTTAACACAAATGGATGGCACAAAGGTTACATATATGATGACACAGATGATGGCTAACACAGTTGGCACAACTAGTGAGTGGCTGACACAGCTAAGAAACCCTGCAAAACAAAGACACTCATAAGTACAAGAATCACAATTTAGGAATCCAATTGATCTCCTCAGAATTACAT
>JBCAUG010550731.1:0-14718 GCA_038406175.1 Haplosyllis leylae | reverse complement strand
TATTTCCTGTTGATGAAATATTTACAGCAAAACAGTGTTTGTGAGAACTATTATTTTATTTGAAAATTTTTACTTCTTGCAAGGCCAACAAAAATATGTCTTCATTTCGAAAGAAGCATCTTAACAGGACTTGTGTAAACTTGGTGATTGTCATAAATTTATTTTGTCAATGTCGGTAGTCACCTTGGTAGATGGGTTCGACATATTGCCTCAAAATTTTGGGCCCATGGTGGGGCCTAAAAATGCTATTTGCTGTTCTGTGAAGGGTGTTGGTTCTACTTGGTAGTGGTGGGGGCTGGGACACCTCAACACTACATACTGTGATCAGAACTTTTTGCACTCAGTGGTGGTAGGGACAAAAAACTAGTTTAAACACCCTTCAAAGGCAGAAAGGTAGGGTGAAATGGCATGGCACAAATGCTGGGTACAAAGGTACAAAGAGTGAAAAGGGTGCAAAGAGCAAAAAGGGCACAAAGGCAATAAGGGAATGAAGGCAAAAAGAGCACAAAGAGCACAAAGGGTCTGAAGGTCACAAAGGGGATGAAGGCAAAAAGGGCACAAGGGGCAAACAAAAGGATGCAATGGGTGAAAAGGGTAAAAAAGGTAAAAGGCACCCTTCATATCCTTTGAACCTTTTGCACATCTTCCCACCTTTAACGTCCTTTGTGCCCAACCACCCGGTGAAACTTTCGCTACCTAATATTTATCTTTAGGTATTTAAGGCCCCCTTGTGTTCTCTTACGGATGAAAAAGTGTTGCTTGTATTGAAATAAATCATTTATAGTTAGTGTCATTCACGAACAGGAGACCTTTGTCGACAAATCTCTTTATATATTCTACGTCTTTACCAATGAGTACCCAGATGTGTACTTTCAGTCTTTATTCACATAAAGGTCTTTCTTCTACATGTTCTAGTATCACCTCCGTGGCTTTTTACTTTAAGAGATGACTTGAAGGACTTAGAGAAAAACTATACGGAAATATAAAGTAACTTAAAGTTTTGCTTTCAGTTTGAAGATATGTGTAACGCTTTCTATATTTAAACATCTTTCAGATACACTAGTTCACAGATAAAGGTGATAGACAATGAACGAGGACAAAATAAACATATCCATGACTACATCTTCAGCTATAATAGGCATATTGATTGATTCGGAGTTTTCATTAGGAGATTTCTTTTGAATTAAGAGGCCAAAGTCGCATAGAAGCAGGACAATTGAATCCTCTGTTTCACACCTTTGCAGATTTAGTGAATAGGGTTGTATCACGGCAGACCACTGATTGGTTCAGGCGTAATTCCCAATTTTCTCCTACTGGTACCAGATTCCATACCAGCCAACAGCACTGACACAGTTAAGTAGTAACCTTAATGTTGACAGAGCCAGGGCAAATTATGTACCCAAAGCTGTTTTATAAGTGACACAACAATGTAATGGAATTCTAATTTCAAGGGTTTTATAAAATGGTTCCCTCTTTTATTTGGAATTGTAATGTTAATCACCCTTCGGATCTGATTGTAATGTCAAAAAGATAAAAAAATAATTACTATTTTAATTACTTTGAATGGATTCTTCCAGTGATAGATGAAATCAGATGTATTGTTTTCTGTTGATATTATGATTCTGTCTGGAGGTCATTTGTTTCCGTCGGCTGTGGAAAAGCATGATTGTCATCAGGATGAGATTGAAAAGCGAAAAGCAATTTGCTGGGGTCAAAGAGTTGAACCTTGTTTCGGTAGATGCCCTTTTTATACTTTGTGACTTTTTCTAAATCTTCTCATCCTGGTAACCCTGCGGATACGGACAATGCCATCACAAACTTTGATAAAGGGAAATTTTTTTCTTTTTTTGTAAATTTTTGAAAATGTATTTGAAAATGATGAATCATCTAAAAATAATTATATTTTAAATTTGAACAAAACTTGGAATGCTGTTCGTAAATTCAGGACCATTTAAAAAGCACAATTTCGGGTTTGTAAATGTTCCTGACTCCTGTGGAGATACTACAACTGTTGTATTACATTTGTATATTTCTATTTTAAATTCCCCACTGACTGTAAACTTTTGTTTGAAAAATTATTCACAAGGAAACACAAGGAAACAAGTTTTGTTTCTGGAAATTAATTTCTAACACCAGTTTTAGCTCAGTTTTTGACATGGTGATGTGAATAAGACAAATAAGCCAAGGGAATGCAGTTCATTTGATTGTCTTATGTTGTCCCCGAATTGTAACTCTTTGATAGTGGAATAAGTATATTTTACCTTCGAAATTTAAATCTACAGATACCTCAATTAGAATAAAATGGAACATAAAACGATGTGCTGTAATTCCTCTGCATTTGATATTTTTATCCTGAACCGTAAACTTCTTCATAAAATTTGGAAAACAGATAGGAAGTTAGCAAGATAAGTGTACTTGAGCTTCACTGAACAGAAGCAATATGTTTCTACTTTACCACGATGGACGGTGACCGGTGTTCAACACTCAAAATACTTGTGAACAATTTACATGATCTTGACTTCTGTCTGTTCATGGCATTTGTTGAGTAGTTTTGCGACCAAATTTTGCAGCGGATGTTTTGACTAACCGTTAGTGTGTTGGCGACCGGATATACCATAAAAAGACATTCTGGAACATTTTACTAGATCTATGTGATTTGTCAAATCTGACAGATGTTGAGTAAATCATTATTCATTTCAACATTCTGATGGATTTTGTGATTTCTGGAAACCATTTTGCGGGTGTTTAAGATTCAGAATTCAGGAGAACCCAACATTTTGAGGTAGTTTTTAAGGAACATTCACCTGCTATCAGTGAGTAATCACACCACATATATGTCCCACGTTCTCATTGCAATAAATCATTGTCATCCCATTGTCGTTATTCTCAATTCAACTGACTAACGCACACAAATGCATTATGTATATATTATGAAGTATCTTAAGGTGAACTGTTATTTTTCGTGACAGAAATTACATTTCAGGACACGAAAGAAGAAATGGTAAATATGAAATACATGTCAATGGAGAATTCAAAATACATTATCACTTAAGAGAATAACATTGTCCATGTTATGGACTGGATGGGACTGTTCAGTTAAATCCATTGTCTCAGACTTTAATGAATCATACTCTCAGGATTATAAGGGTCCGTTTACACAGAGCATTAGTGATGACGTTAGCATTAGCGGACATCACCAAGAATGGGTATGCTACCCATTTCTTAGCGATGTCTGCAGGAAGTTATTGCATCGCTAACGATGATGCCATCCCTAAGAGCTCAGTGTAAACGGATTCTAACACATAGATTTACGCTAATTCCTCTAATTCTTCCAATGATTTAATTGATTCATTCTTAAACACTTCAGGAAGTATTGCGTATGTAGACCTTGGCGGTAAACCATCCGGCGAGTTTCAGGAATTAACTGACATACACTGTAAATACAGAGTCAGAGAGGCAACAGCCTTGAGATAAAATGACGGAAAGCGTTATTTTGTCTCTGTAAAACTTTAATGAATGAACACAACGGAACAATTCCCAGAAGTTAATTGTGCGTGAAGTTTCTGTTTGGGTACTGATAACAAATTAATCGTTTTTTTATATTTTCAGTTCATAGGCTACAAATTGAAGTTTTGTTTCTTGTTCTGGCACTTTAAACAATGAATTGAAATTTGTAAGATGAGAAGAGGGGTAGGTTATTGGTGGCTTGTTAGAGTCACCTTGTTGGTTGAGTCCATAGGCCCTTAATATCTTGGGAAGATGTTAAGGGTCTTTGATGATGTCATTTTGGATGTCATTAAACAACATCACGAGACACCATATGAACTTTGTTCATGACATAATTTTTCCATTTATTTATTTCACTGCAAGTCAATTAAACATAATCGATCACAATGAAAAGTGTCGAGCTTGAAACTAAGACACTTGCATAGAAGTCCAGTTATTCGGTTGACAGCGCTACGAGAAAAACAAGGGGGATTTTTTAACACGATGTTATTCCTGCACAGTTGATTGTTCAAATGCAGTGATCACCATCAAAAGATTAGACCTCTTCAAAGCTGCATGGTGTAAATAGTGGTAGGCTGGCAAAAGGTTTGCTGAAAATATAAGAAAATCACAGCAAAATCACAAAATAAAAACTAAAGAAGTGCCATGTTCGTTGATGAGGAAATTTTGTTTAATGAGGTAGTCTTTTTTGTAGAGGATTTTGATGATAAAGTAAGGTTAAGACTTTTAAGTGTAGAAACATTGAGAAGTAAAAAATACATATTGATAAGGTAAAACATTTGTATAAATCAGGTGGAAACGTTCATTTGTGCAGCTGTGCACCTTCGTTGAAAGACATCTGGGAGCAAGGTTTTACACATAATTTGCCTGGAAGCTATCGGTCTTGAACTTGATAAAAAATGTTCTTGTTCGGTTTTTCAAAAAATGTGAAACGGTTTAATTCAATTGATTGTATGAATATTAATTTATTTATCTATTCAACATTACCAATTTACTACGTATGTAACAAGTGTTGGACACTCAAAGAGGGACATTTGCTCTAAGGCATAACTTCATGTGTTAGTACAGCTTTGCAATGTGCACAGCGTACCGTTGAAGCCTTTCCACAAACAACTTATTCACTAGTCAAAGCTGCATTATTGACACTTACAACTGTTACTGGATAGCAGCTTGTTATGCTGAAGCATAAACTACCTGACAAACCGTAAAGATTAACAGTTTACTCAACCTGCAAAGAAAAAGTTTTTCCTCGAGAAATTCCTCGACAAGAGTGAAGACTTCAAGCGTGTTTTGGAGAGCATGCTATTCATCTTCCTCGCTTTTCAGGATTCCAAGTAAATCTGCAGCAGCTCAAAGATCTAACTCATTCCAAATATGCGCGAGACCCTCCACAGAACGTTTATCCTAGAGGCAGTAAACAGCCCAGTGCACTGATATAAGAAGACACCAAGTTGACTCAAGAGCGATCAAGAAATGTTCTCACAGATTAAACAACTTGAAACTTAAATATTAACAGGCATTGGTAGTCATGTGTTCAAAAGTTTGTTATCTGAATAGGATTAGATGACAACTGGTGGCGAATTCAGTTTTAAACCACAGGTAAGGCAAATGTTTCAAAGAATTACGTTCTGGCGAGATGTTTCTTGAGGAAATGAGACAAGTGAAAGTTACGAAAATGTTATCAACAAACTTATTAGCAGATTGACAGATCATGGAAAACTAAAATAACAAAAAAAACTCTTTCCTAACTGTTTCCGATAGTTATGGGACACTACTCGTACCTTTGGAGAAAGTTTGGGGGTACTACTTTTGGTCTAAAAATAAGACTGAAAATGTGGTTACAAATAATCAATAATTGATTTCAACAATAAGTAGACTCTTTACCGAGTCATCAATAATAAAGACAAAAATAAGTGCACTGGTTTTACACAGTGATAAATGGCATTCTGTAGCCAATGCTTCCTGCAATGGAAAAGCCGATTTTTCCTTCATTATCCAAAAACCTTCGTAAAACATTAGTGTTCTCCATTCTTGAGTTGTATGGAGTGAAGTCCAATTGCTGTGAGGAGTAATGTCTTGAAAGGCGTCACCACCAGCCTAAAGAGTGTTTCTTTGTTTCAAGAAAGGTCAACAACATTTTAACCAATTATGAAACGTCAAATTGCCGTGAAGAGTAAAGTCTTGATAGGCATCTCCACTAGAAGTGTGTTTCTTCGTTAAAAAGAAAAGGTCAACGACATTATTGACCAATTATGTCAATCTTGTGTGCCAACCAATGTTTAATTTAGGCATTGTTGGAAAGCAAAGTGAAACTGTCTCTAAAATCTTAATTACGCGAAACATCGTGAGATTTCATTTTCACATTGCATTCGTCTACTGACCTCCTTAAGGTAAACTTGCCAGGCTAATTAAGTCGTACTACGTCTGTCAGGGTTATGAAATATCATTGGTGTTATGAAGATCCGGTTAAAATGGCACATTGGTGATGATTTCTCAGCAATATGTAGACAGAGCGATTATTATTCCCATTAACCTTTGTCAAGACACGAAGATCTATCTTAATGTTCCATATGTTTCGTATCTGAGTGTGTAGGAACATCAATAGCATTGATCGCACACTTCCATAAGCTACAGGTTTAAGTAGTATCCTCTGACCCTGACACGTAGACATGTATTGTGATCGTTTGATGTCACTGTGTGTATGTGGAGACTGCTCCTTGATGGCTGCTCATTGTGGGTGATCATGTCACGTTTCCGAACATGACAACTCTTCAAATAACGACCTTTTCTAGCTATGTCTCTGCAGGTGCTTGTGGAGACTGTAATTGAGGTCAGATGTTTGCTTGAAGGGTTCTGTAGTGTGGTAGAGCAATAGCAATTAGACAGTTAGAGATCACAGGCCAGTCAGCTGAAAGGTAACATGACAGGTTTTCCTTTTCTCTGTACGTGTTGGTGCGATTGTAATTTTCCCTACTAAATGGGAGGATTTACTCGCAGCATTAATCTAGCATTTAATGTAATAACGCTCAGAGCTGGATAACTTCCGTAAGATATTACGTAATATCTCCGTTGCCAATTATAATAATCTATGGTGAAATAACTGCGCAATATTGCCTGATAGAGAAGAACAATTTCGGTTCGATAGTCCTTAATTCAAATATATTTATTGCTGAAAGATTTCAATGTATTTCACACTAGATATAAATTTGTTAGCAGTTAAAAAAACGAGTCTAAGTTCTTTGCCCCTATTTCGGCCGCTAACTTTGATGACTTGTCCCATCTTCTGCAACAACACGATGAATGGATTTCACCCAACAATTTTCAGTATCACGCCCATGTACAACAGCTACATTTGGCATACTCATGAAATAACAGGACGGGAAACAAAAGATCTACACCTAATATTTGTATCGAATTCTTCTTCGAATCCTGTAGAACTTTTACAGAACATTGCATGTACCGATTTATGGAAATCAATTACCCAGGAAAATGAAGGTTAGATGAAAACAAACAGATTAGCGGCACTAATGATATTCATTATCTCATCAAAAGACTTTTTAATCGTGACAAAATGGCATTTGGTCCCAATTAGTGAGACATAAAACCGTTTACGCTGACAAAGAATGTGCATTTCCGCATCGATTTCATATTTTTGAAATCAACTTGCAAATAATACAATTCGTCAATCTTAAAACGAGATTTTGCGTAAAATTCGTCCTGGGTGTGTTTTCGCTGGTTTTGCAGTGCACAATTATCTGTGGTAGATTGATTGCAGTTGACACTTGATATTCATTTGCTTAAAATTATATTCAAAGTTGATTTTGGACGTTTTTCTTTGGTTATTGATACAACAGTAAATACTTTCGCACCTTTACATACAGACTTTTCTTGACTTATTGCCGAGTTCTCCCCGAGGAAATAAAGGTTCGAATCAACTTTATGTCTACAGATAATATTATTTCCCGCTGTTCGATGTTGTTTTTCATTGTTGATGGTTATCATTTTAAACGTGAATGTGGTTTACGGCTTGAAATGGGATTTGGTGTTGGAATATTGTACATACATCTCTAATGTTACTCATTCACACTTTCTACATTTACAGGCGTCTGCAAAAACAACTCCTCAGCTAGGCAACTATTTAAGTTAGAATAATATTTTACCAACATTTTAGAAATTCCTGTTTTCGCCAACTTTCGCAAATAAGCCTCAAGTAATCACCTCAAAGAGAAAAAGTATGTAGATCCATATTTAAAGGTGAAACTTTAATATCAAATATTAATTCTTTTTGGTGAGGAAATAACGGGGTAAGTGCAACAACTAAACATAATGGATTTCTTCTGTCACATTTTTTTTTTTGTGTATTTGAATTTTTTTATATTAACAACCGAAACTGGTATTTCTGTGACTATCAATGTGTTTTCATGTGTGATGTAATCTGAAAAGCAAATTTTTGTATGACATTCATTCTTTGACATTAAAATGTGGGATAAATCTTTCGCCTCCTCACCCTCATTTTCGAAACGTTACACTTTCGAGTCGTTACACATTGACAAGTGTCACAGGCTACACGAGGCCTGGAACCTTTCGTGACCAGGAGTGCCCTAAATGAGCCACAAACACCATGCCATTTGTTTGATTCAGTTTTATTGCCTGTCTTTCAAGTTTCCATAATTAAAGACACATAACTCAAATATGTTGAGACAGTAATTTGAGACATAAATGGAGAAGTAATTTGAGAGCACAGTATTCTCAGGGGAACAAGCCTCCACTGAGCTAAAAATTAAGGAAGATGACATGTTCACACAGTGTGTTAACAAATATTGTCTAGAATGCTTGGCCACAATCAGGAGTACCATTGCAACAAATGAGCATGCAGTTTAAAGCAAGTTTACTTCTGAATGCAAATCTATGCCAAATAATGTGAATTATGACAGAGTATTGAAATACTGGTATTTCTACATGGATTGTAAGGAGTTTTGTTAACAAATACAATGCATTCACACTGGTAATCATACAAGCAAGCTCCTTCTGGAAAAAATAACATACAAACAAACAGACAGACAGACCAACAACTCAGTTGTTCACACTGGTCCCTGAAAGAGAATGCATTCACACAGTCGACTCAGCTCCAAACAAGACATGAAATAACCATTAAAATAACCAATTTCTATCACTATAACAGGAAATCTCTGTGAATACTCAAAAGAATACCATTTAAATATGATGCATATCACCTGTAATGTCAGTGGAAGCCACATAAAGCCATTTAGTTGACTGGAACAAGTTTAAGTAAATTTTGACACAAAGTGTACAGATGTTCAAACAGTTCAAAGACCCACAAGCAACTGATGTCCCCAGGCCTGGAGGAGCACAGGGGCACCTGAGCATCCAATCAGAGCTAATGGAAAAGTTTTGGGAAAATTAGTATGGATTTATGTCAAGTTGGTGCCTGGATTACTATACAAAAATCTACAAATCAGCTAGTCACTGATTAACACTTGCAAAAACCATATCATTCATGTCCATATAAGGAAATCAGTCCAGTTCAAGGCCATGAACTTGACCTGACCTTGATCTGTCAACCAATCACTTCTATGGATACACTTGACACCTGGAAACAGCCAAACTGTTGTCATAAACAGTGCTTGATTGGCTGGAGGAATCCCACCAGATTGAGGCTGAATGGCATCATTCAACTGAATCACCTTTTTTGTTCAATAATCAAGATCTCTATCACAAACAGTCACAGACCATAAATTAGCAAGCCAATTGAAGAAATAGCCTAAACTGTTTGATTGGAAGCCAAACTGGAAGCCAAAAGCCAATATTAAATGATACTGCTAGTGGTTGCAGTATAAAAGAAAAATAGAGAGATGTATGACCATAGACAGTATTTGTGAATTTTGTTCACACTAAGACACAAGTAGTAAGAACTCAAACTGTTGATCTCCAGCACAGAAGTCAAGGAAGAAGAAATTTGTTTCAATTCTTTATTTGAATATTCAACAAATTTACCTTGGGATTTACTTTCAAAATCATCTGTCATTGGCATTGATATCAGTATTAATGTCAGTGTTTGGAAGCGAAATACCATTATCATTGTTAAACTTCCACAAGTATATTTATAAACAAGCAATTATATCCATAGTATCCAACCCAACAAGTCAGTGTAATTCTGGTTCATGTTGCGTGAATAAGCGGTCAGTAGCTATATGTTTTGACTTGAGAGTAATACAGCGTGAAACATCATGGGAAGGTATTACTGTGTCAATTGTGTGATTTGATTTATCGATCAGCTAAGTCGCTAATGGGAGCAATTACAAAGGTCTACAATGTCCTATCTACAATATTAGACACATCACTATTGACAGGTATTTGAAATCCACAGGTCGGATTGAAATCAAGGTTCTGACTACATTGCCATTTTTACTGCCCGCATCTGAAAGATGGGAAAGGTAATGTTTTCACGGGTGTGTGTCTGTTCACAGGGGGACGGGGGAGGGTACCCCAGTCTCTGAAGTCCGGACTTTTCTGTCCGGGGAGAGGAGGGTACCCTAGTCTCTGGTCCCTGGTTCTTTCCAGGCAAAGGGGAGGGGTACCCCAGGCCAGGACAAGGGTACCACTCCTTTACCTCCCCTCCCCTCCCCTCTCCCTACCCCTGGCCAAGACAGGGTACCCAGACCTTGATTTAAATCCGACCTATGAAATCGTTTGGCTCAGTTAACAATTGTGCAGATGTTCAATAGGAGCTACATTTTAATAATTTAATGTAATTCTTTTTACTAAATGAGAATGGCCTGATTCAGAGAAATTGCAGGTTCTTTCTGCAAAGAGTCTTTTGCGACAGTAATCACACCAATGTCTTCAGAAACGTAGGCCGATAAAAAACAATTCCATTGTGTGAAGTATAAATCATTGAAATGTTGATGAGGTATATCTTGTCTCACAGTAAAAAATTTGGTTAAAATCATGATCTTTAAATCAGAGTATGATTTGTTTGACATATCTTGGTAACAGTGAATATTTCGTTGGAGAAAGTAAAAATGAACTTAAAAAAGTATAATCAATAAAATAGGATTGAAAGTCGAAATGTTGTTGTCGTACTTGGAGTAAATTATATGAATACCTCTGTTCAATCACATTAAATGATCTCCTGTCAATTTAATAACAAGCATGAACACAATATGTTCTTTTCATCGATACAAACGTACTTCCTGCAGGAAAAGACAATTGGTACGTAGTTGAGTTGAACTGAGGTCACTTCTTGTGTCAGCATTAATTCAATATGTTGTGTATGCCATTGTTTATTAACAATGAAGTAGGAGAAAACGATATGAACTTGTTCTTGAAACTGATACTCTGAGCTTACTTAGTTCTCTTGTTATGGCAACTGTAAATTGCTGTTGGCATTTTGTAATATAAGGATATAAAAGTTCTGGTTACACCACAATGGTGAGGATAGAACACTGCAATTGAAACTAACATTGTCTCTCTCTCTCTCTGCCTTTTCACCTTCCCAAATGTCCTGACAAACTTCAGGGAAAATGTTAAAATAATTTTATGAGTTGAAGCTCGTGATTCTTCTTTTCTGAGGAATTCTTTTGTGTAGATCTACATGTATTTTTTTGTACAAAGGAGAATCGAATATTCATATTATAGAACATGCAATCAAAACAGATGATTAACCCGAAAGCAGTTCCTGTGAATTTGTAATAGAGAACAAGAAACATTTGATCTTTACTCGTAAAATATGAAATTTGTACAATGTTGACTTCGAGAAACATTAAAGCTGTGCATATGAGAGTTTTGGATCTATATAGAGTCTATTTTAATTACGAATGTAATGTAATGTAGTCAGTCACCAAAGGGTGCGATCTGAATCAGTCATCTCCCAGACATATAGCGCAGAACATTTAATAAATCCCTGGATTTAATTTCCGCAGGCTGCCCGTCCACAAACTTTGTTGGGAGATAGATTCGGCTCAGGGTTGTGCTTGTCTTCAGAAATGTTTGCATTGGAAACATGCTCCTCGAAGTATAATATGATTTAAATCATGAAGTTCAAAGCTAGACTTGACCATGATCAGTTGTAATTTGTGTCTGAATGTCTAAAGTTCTCCAGCGGACGAAACATCATTTGGCCTCCATGTGAGAAGACTTCAAAGACTAAGCATAGCCACAGAATGAATTGTAAAGTGCACAGGATTTGTGGAATTTTTTCTCGATTTCATATTGATTTCCAAACGCGAACACTAAAATATGTATGAGACAAATCCTTGACTGTAAATCTTGATTCAACAGACATTACACTGACTACACTGATGTGTATTGAATCTATTGATCTCCGAACAAACAAAGAACATATTTCGTTACGTATTGTGTAATTTTGCATCAGCAGAACCAGTTAATTTACAGAATATGAAATAATTCGAATACATAATGATTGCTAAGCAGTTTTTCAGTTTTTGCCTAGATAAATTTGACACTTTTTTTGAAATACTGGTCTTCTTTTTTAACAAATGCAGGTACGAGTTATGTACATGTACCAATGTGGAAATAGATACCCATGCAAATGTTTCAATATACTCGATTTCAGTAGATATATGCAAACCCGTATTTGAAACAGACTAATTGTCAGGATTGTGTCTTTGTTCAACCCTTGCTGAGCTACCCATTCGAGTTGTCCCTAAATTATACAAAGTAAAGGCTTACATGGGGAAGAGCACATGCATTCAGTAAAAAAATTGCATCCAGTGGGGATAGAGCTCAGGGCTTCTGAATCTTTGCTCTAATTCCTTGATGATTTATTCAGTCTGAATCTTCAAGAGCTTTGTATGGTTATGCTCTATTGATTCAAGAAAGGATCCAAGTCCAAATGTGCAGTGGTACATGAAACAAAGTTCAAGGATATGCTGTCCAACACATGTCTGCTTAACGCAGTCATTATTTTAAAAGTAAACATTTGCGATAAAAATATTTCCTAACTCAATGTGGGTACTTTCAGCAGATAACGTAGTATATATTGAACAAAAGTCAGAACATTTTGCACAGCATCTTTTTATTTGCATTGTGAAAATACATCACTATTCAACAAAAAACGACTTTTAACATCTAAGCAATTGACCGGGTGCAGCCCAATTAGTCCAGAATATGAACATTAGGAGATTTCTTTTGAATTAAGAGACCGAAATCGCGTACAACCTGACCAATAGAATCCCCTGTTTCACACCTTTGCAGATTTAGTGAATAGAGATTGTAGTGCGGCAGACCACTGATTGGTTCAGGCGTAATTCCCAATTTTCAAACCTGGGACTTTAAAACTTTTAAATAACCTTGTTACTGGCACTGGTTGAAACTTTGGTTGTTCAATGATTCTTCAGACTGCAATTCCTTTGATGAAATAGTCTGGATTGAAATCATGGATTATGAAGAGAAGAAGTAGTGTCAATTATCGGGTGAAAATAAACCCAATATTAACAAGAATCCCTTTTAGTGAAAGCTTATTCTCAAAAGGTTTATTCTCAAAATTTGTTTTTGTGTGTGATTCCATCAGGGGAAAACTAAGCTTCTTTCGTAATTGAAAACCAATATGCACGCTTCTCTTCTATCTCGTATTGCACATGAAATCCCTTCAAATCTTAAAAACAATGAATGAATTATTGAACAAGTGGTTTTGAATTCTACACATTCTGAGCCTTCCCCTGGCAATAAGCAAAAGAAATTATTGAATGAGGTAAAGTAGAGTTCACGTTACACTGATCTCAGATTGACAGCTTACATTACAAAGCGAATATTTGTACAATCAGATTAACCTCTCGCAAACACTCTGTAAGGCGCTTGGCCGTTAAGTAAGAAATGAGCTCATTACAAAATATGAAAAATTGAGTAACAGTTTATATGTCTCGTAGTTAATTGCTGTGTCAAGAGTTCATACCTGTTAATAGATCTCTATGGGAACACTTCTAATGGACAACCCGAAGCAATTATCGTTTCCAGTGTTCAGTTTAGCATATTGCAATATATTCGATACACGATAATAGAGATAATTTTATGGACATAATTTGTTGCATATTTGTTTAAATTCACAGATGATAGTGGAGCAGCTAATATTGTACAAACTATAAAACAAGATATCTGAGGAAGTTAATGTGTGCGTAGATCTACAAAAATTTGATTGACTAGTTCGTAAACATTACGGAAACCGAATTCCATTCAATTCTTAGACTGGACACAACTTTGAGTACGCTGAAATAAAACTGTTGAATCTATTTTATTCCAGCGTGAGTTCTGACAAGAAATCCAGAAAACATTAGAATTTGGTAAATGCTAGGTGATGGATCATTTATTTCATTTCCCCTCACTTCAAGTTGAGTGAATTCCCGTGTGATTAACGGTTATTTAATGAATTAACACTTTCGCACTACATCTCACAGTTTCCTTGCGCATTACACTCCATTGACCCGCTGTCAAGAACAGCTTACGCCGAACAGTTCCTAAGCTGTAAATCAATTATCAAAATGATATGGACGATTTTGTTTTGCACTTGTCACGGGCAATAAACTGTGTTCCTGACTTGAACAATGATAGGCGTGGTGTTTTTCAGCACAATCCTAATCCCCCGTAGTAACCTGGGAATTATTGCCTACTATGGCATTAAAGAGTTCTCTCCATCAATATTCTTATTTCTTTCAAAATCTATCTGAGATACTGGGATAAAAGCTTTCTGAACCTACTTTAGTAGACAGGTTAATGTGTGATTTATTGTCAGTGTATTTAAGTTAATAGCAGAGTTGTACATGCAAAACCTCTTAGGGAAATTTAAGACTAGTATTTTAAGCTGTCTTTAAATTCTAAAGAATATATTGCCCTTTTAATAAAACATTGCCTTGGTGCAAGCTAAATTGTTACACCATCTTTGTTAAGAAGAAAATATGTGCTCCTTTTTGTTGTCACAGAAAAACCTACCTGTGACTTGGACAAAATCATTTGTACATGGATGTCAAATGTTTGAGAATTTTATTTTGTTAAATTCATTTAATTAGACGAAAATTATTTTTGAAAAACTCGACTGTTATTCAAGCTTTTGAGTATCAAGTTTCGAAAATATATTAAATTTTTGTACGACTCGTAAGGAGAAAGTTTGTAGATTACAGTTTACTGTATTGGTCAATGACGTAGGTTTTGAAAAAATAATGTGACTTCATGAATAGA
>JBCAUG010550620.1:0-14719 GCA_038406175.1 Haplosyllis leylae | reverse complement strand
ACATGACGTGACGCTCATAAGTTGACACCATAAAAAATTGGCGCCCCCCCCTCTGGGAAATCCTGGATCCGCCACTGGCATGAATATTAGTTTGTATTATCTGATTTAAAACACGCCCTTGTACATAAGGCAAAAGTGGTTTTCGATGCTGAGAAAATCACCTTTTATGAATATTTATGAACCTTTTACCCTTAAAGTGTTTTAAATCAAGATAACTTGTTAACTTGATTCACACTTTGACACCGATTGCTGCTTCGCAATTTTGAAAAAAGTTTAATTCGCATACATAAAAGGAATATTACTGTATAATTTCTATTTAAATGCTATAGCTAGTAAGCCTGTATGTGCCCTGGGTAGGTGCGAGTGCAGATTGTGGAATCAATTGTAGTTACATAAACCTCCACATACAGACAATGCTACAGGACACCATACAGTCATCATAGAATGAAATCAAAATTTCCTGAATAGGATAAAAAAATCAGCCTTTTTCTATCAAAGCACGATGAAAAACGTGTTTCTACTTCAAAATGCAATGTCTGCCTTATTTCATTACTAGCTTTTCCTATTAATTGCCTGCTCCTAGATAACACCTATAGATACAGGGTAAACAAATAAATCATACCGGATAGAAATGGTTTATTCCAGACACACCTTTCTATGCATGACCGTATACGGCCACAACAGCTGGATTTTGACATAAGGGGACTCTTGTCACCCTGACTTACCTCTATTACCACACACCTCAAAAAAGCTAGTAATGGATTTCATAGTTTGTGAAAAGTTGCACTTGCCAAGGTCAAATTGTACCACAAAAGATCCAAATAAAAGACCTCGCGAAAACCACCATCTGCTTACACTGAGGAAACTCCTTTATTAAAGGTTAAGGAGGACTCTTAAGATAGATTATATCTATCTGAGGTTGTTGTTCAAAACTGCCCAATTGCTTAATCGTTTCAGTGCAATATGACGTGCTATCCATGGCCGTTAAGGTTTTTGCTACCAATAGGCGTGTTAGTAATTTGCGTCATTGGTAACTATTTCTGAATCTGGTAGAGAGGCCATTTTCCACGCATCAAAGCTTTGTGGCAACTCAAGTGTTGAGAAACGATGCCGAAAAGAGCTGCAGAAGTGGATTAATGTGCATCCGTTCGCTGAAGCACTCCTTACTTAAAGACCACTAATCGTCCTATTGATATGGCTTAATTGATTTGCAGAACACATCCAGAGATCATTTGTAACAATTATTTACATGGCAGTCTTTCTTCTACCGGAATTTGTTCTTGGTTTAGTTCAACAATAGATTCACAGACAAGATTCATTTAGTAGTTAATAATTTGTATCCATATGATAAACAACCAATGTCTGAGCCAAATTTTGAATAAACAATTGATTCCTGTTGTAGTTTTACTAAATTGATAAAACCACAAATAGATTGGAAATGGGTCTAAGTGGATCTTCATTTTATGACCAGAGGAAAACAGGTCCCGATGCAAGATTGAATTGCCTGTAATTAGATGATTCCATTCTGTCGGCACTGAATTTGACTGGAAGGTCTGGAACCTTCCTTGGCCATGGCAAATGACTCCTCATGGACTTGACAGTGTTTAAAAGGGAAAATAATATGACATGCCTTGACCTTTTTACATTTATCAATAGGGAAAAAGTAAGAAGCGAAAGAATTTCTCTCGGTGGCTTGTCTGGTGCAGAAACTTCCTTACGTTGAAAACAAAAATGATGAATTTGAACCTGCTAACAATACACTTTTTCCAATATTCTGGTTCCTTTGAATGTGTGACAGCTCACTAATTAAGATACCCAATCTTTCCAAAGATAGCTATTTTCGGTCTATTTATTGATACTCAACTACGTCAAGTGGTAACTTCGTTAATGGAGAACACACGTATCAATGAGTTGATTAACATGCAATACACGAAAGATTAAAGTGATTTTAGCAGACTGTGTGCAGTATTAGTGAACACAAGATAACGGCTTTAGAAGTACAATTGTATTTATTTGGCAAAATCTTTTCGCAATTTCCGATTTCTCATTCCCTTTTCTGTATCTTTTGAAAAATTCATACCTATGATGATTCGCTTGTTCGTCTGTTTTCTCTTGTCTAACCTCACGTTTGGTCAACCCACGGGGCATTTTGTTGAAAATGCTGTGTCCTGGTTCAGACATTTAATGTCAGTTATCCGATTAATCACATTGTTCAAAAATAGTGTTGCTAGTTGCCATAATTGCTAAGTAAGCTATTTTGTGGATTTTACTTTTGAGATCGAAAATTTAGTTCATCCCACACAAAGCAGTGCAAAACAAAGTGACTGTGTTCATAAAAACAAACATGTCAGGCTAATTGGAAAGTCATGTTTTATATTTTATTCATGAACACGGAGTCGGACATTGCATCCTCCCTTATTACATTCCGATGCATTGTCCACTGACCTCTCTGCCACAATAAATCAAATTGGTATTTCAAAATGAAAAGTAAACGAGAAATGTGTTTCACCAAAACAAAACTATGGTCGTGACAATTTCTTGCTGCGGAAAAATCCCTTGGTGAATATGAAACTAAAACTGGAAATCTGCATTTTGGACCTGGATTTGGGCTTTACCGATGTATTTCCAGAAATTCCTTTACGAATTTTACCACCTATTTTGTATTTCATGTTTCAGTGACTATTTTCTGTTTTTGTGACCTGCCAGTTGTCCACTTAATGCACTTTCTTTTAGTCAAATGAAGCTCACAAATTTTCTGTTGTTGGCCACATTTGTTGTACGTAATCTTTTCATCGCTTTCCCGCGCCCAAATCCTCACTCTGGGAACAGCGCCATCTTGGTCAGCCTGCACTCTCCAGAGTCTCCCCTTTTTTGTCGGGTTTTTTTTTGGCGGGGGGGGGGGGGATGTAAACACCAGGCAAGATCTGAGGAGGCTGGTCTGTCCCCAGTAATTTCAGCAGATTCAACTGGCGAATGGGGCTTGGGGCTGGGGTTGTAAAGGCCATGTAGTTACTGCATTGTGCTGTGCATTGCACCTTGTATCTCGTAAAATAGCAAGAAGTTTTTTTAAGAAAGTTTGGCTCATATGGCCAGTATAATTACGTTGTCTGTTTTGGGCCCTGAGTAGCTGTACCACCCTCGTGGTACGTTACTCAAGTTTCTTGGTTAAATAAAAGGTCTTCTCCAAAGGCATCCCGGTGTCTGTCAATGGCAATATCCGAAAAAACCTGTAAATTATCAGATTTGCAATCTAACTGTCATGGGTGATATCACTTTTTTCGAAGTTTTCATTGAATTAAACAAAAGGAGGATTCAGAGATAATTATTTCACCCTGTACTAAGATCCAGAGATTATGACGGACTAGCTTGATCAATTCTTCGATTAAAGACCATTCATTTTGCAAGTTTCATCTTCTTTTGAGCATCAGTAAATTTCTTGTTCTTCAACAAAGGAGTCTAACTTAAAAAAGAAAACATTGTAAGGAGAAATGTTTTTTGTTGGTTTCACGAAATGTGAACCTTTGGTTGTTTACGAATTGTTAAGAAAAGGCAAATAGTGTGAGTCTGTGTTATTTACTTGCACCAGTGTGACCCATAACCTAGGTAGACTGTTGACATGAAATATTGTTATTACGTTACTCAAAGTAATTCCTCCAATTGAAGCCTTGTTGCAAAGATAATTGGTACTTGTACCGCGATTAATGGTAACATTCATGAGGAACGCAGAAACATCATTCATTAAATAGTATGTATTTTTGAACTGATTAATTCAATTTGAAGCACCAATCAGACCTATTCATACCAATTGCTGTCCAATTTGATGAACATATTTTGGTACAAGCCAGTCACTAATTGGCTGGAAAGAGATGATACACACCTGATATTCACATGTCTTTATTGACTGGTTGTCTCTTTCCCGTGGCATACTGACCAATTATCCACAAACATTGAAAAAACTAGAAAGTCCTCACGTTATCATTGCATACTGACTAAATCCCACCCAGCCCCCCCCCCCACCCATGATCATTCTAGACCAGCCCTAACTGAGGGTGTGGGCAAGGAGGACCTTCTCCTTGACTGGTCATCCCCCCCCCCCCCATCGTGGACAGACAAACACCTATGACAACATTACTTTCCTACGTACTATGTATATGGTCAGTAACAATCATGTTTAAACCAAGCACATATGCTGTTCCTCAAGTCAGATCAGCACATGCAATATGTATTAACATGGTATTACATACAGTTTTGACAATATTCGTGGATTTCTAAAAATGGACAATTGTTTCAGTAAGCCATATTAAAGAAACTATCAGTCAGTAAAAACACACGAATACCAGGTGTGTGGTATGGGTTTTTCACTTTTGCTGTTTGAGAAGATTTTCGCTCAAAACGAAATGTCATGAATTTCTTGAGATTCGTAATCATGTCTGAACATTAAACGCTATTTGAAATACATTCTTTAAAAAGAATCGATTTATTCCTATTCACACTGGGCACGAAAAAGGAAATGTTTCTCTGAAGGGGAAGAAAACAATCTTGGAAAATGAGGAAGTGACATGTTGTTTCCTTGAATTTTATTTGGGCTTTTGACAGTAATTATTACCCTCTGGACAGATCAGTTGGATGCAACATATCGTCAGCCTTTAAAAGGTAAATCAAAACCCTTGTGTCTTGAAAAGGTACCAGCGCTCGGAGTAGAACTATGTTCAATGGGACAGAACGGGACATGCAAAACATACAACTTGATTGCTAATCTGATTTATCAACCATTAAATGTCATTTAAGTTTTTCACGATGAGCAAATCTGACAGAAATAAAATGTGATTTTTAAGAATCATCACAATTCAAATTTTAAAAGTAAGGGTTATTTAATATTTCCAATACTTGCTAGATTGTGTGTACTGAATCAAATAATTAACACATACAATAGCAAGGAGTGGAAATCCGTATCAAGGTCTGTCAGATCTGACAGAAACGTGTATCGTGAAAAACTAGATTGTATCGTGTGACATAATTCCCTTTTAATTTATATTTCACTTCCAAATAAGAGACAAATGTTGACAAAACTCTAAGTTGAAAACAGTCTGTCAGTCTTTTGACAAAATCATGGACCTCATTCCAGAATCCTTTTCAAATAGCAGAATAAATTCGATATTTCAAACTTAATTGTATTACTTTAAAATTAGTTCCACAATATTTTGGAATCAATTTGTTTTCTACGGCGTAGAAGGAAACTAATCATTCAGAATGACAAATTAAGATGAAATATTTGTCCTTTATCTTAGATCAAACAAAATAAATTTCACATCAAGGTTCAGATTTCATTTCATACCCCAACATATAGACTCTATATTTAAGGTTTGAATCAGGTGCTTTGGAATCCTGCAAACCTTTTCGCCTGCATCAAACAATTTCTCACTATTCTGTCGTAGATTTATTTGAATGAAGTTCATAGTTTGTGATAAAAGACTAAGCCGCTGAGTTTCTAAGAAGACCTGTGTATGCCCAAGTCAGAGTGAAGAAAATTTAAATTAGCTTTCATATGCCAAGTGGAGCTGAATCATATCCACAAAACATTTTCAGTTGAAAAGCGTTGCAAAATAATTGCATCATCTCGGGAATTTTCGACTTACGACAAAGCAAAAAATACATAAAGGAAAGAGATACTGTCATATAGTGTGACAAGGTAAAATTTATCCGATTTTTCTCTTATTTCATTAAAAGATTTACACACGGCACAATCGGAGGATGCTTTCCGACCAGGACATGTAACAAAAACTCACTCGTGTGGATGGGTTCGTGAAGTTCCAGAGAATTTACGCGATATCCGTTACATGAGGCCTATTGTGCCCTTTTTCTACAAAAAGTACACTGAAGCGTACGGAATACCCGTTGTAGGTAAGTGCTTTGCAACTCAAAAATTATTCTCTGACATTTTCAGACAACAGAATTGTTTCCAGTTTTCCAAAAGTTCATCTCCATGAAAATATTGGCACTTTGCGCCATTAAAAAGTGACTGATTTGTATGGAACTATTTTTCACTGTTGTTTCATAACAACAACGATCCTAGCATAAATCTGTGTAAAATGTAAATATTTTTAGGTTCTGAGAAAGTTCCGGATGAGGCGCTGCAGAGAGCCTGCTACGTGTTGCGGTTCCTTCTCGCTGACATTCGTCTGCTGAGAGAAAAGTACTTCAGATCTTA
Source organism: Haplosyllis leylae (assembly GCA_038406175.1). Lineage (NCBI taxonomy): Eukaryota > Metazoa > Annelida > Polychaeta > Phyllodocida > Syllidae > Haplosyllis > Haplosyllis leylae. The sequence goes on along the minus strand of JBCAUG010550620.1, from coordinate 8,511 downwards.
TGGACGAGTAGCAATATTAGCAGAGGATGAAGTACGTTATTTGAAACTGATAACAGATAAAGTCGTATCCAAAGTTTGAGTACAGAATGGAGTCTTCAGATGGGTGGGGGTTGCGGTTCTAATTCAAAAATGTATATCGGATGAGATTGTTTACTCTTTGGTAAAATTCATTGATGCGGGTATTTTTGTGATTTCAGAATATAACCGAACTTCCCGAGTACACTTTCTTGCCATCAGTCTACAACAACAAAACTAGAGGACTCGGAGCAATACATCTGGCCCCTGTATCCAGCGCAGCCGAGGAAAATGTTCTCTGTTACACAGATGATGAGTACCGCAAAGAGGACATCTTAATCAGGTACTTATTCTTTTGAATATAATTAATTGTTTTATTTTTTTACATATCACAGAAATCTAGGTATTTAACTGACAAATTATTATTATCTCAGACGAGTTACTGAGGAACTATGCCCACGAACTGGAAACAATTGCCTTTAGTTCTGTCCTCAGATGAATAAGCGTCAAGTGGAATTAGTTGCTAATTATAACTCCTATCTCTTCCCCAACAGAGAGATTGCATTGGGTATCTATGAATTAGCAGCAAAATACGTTGTGAAGGATATTGAAGAGATGCTGGAGGTGATGTATGACAATGCACTGGAAAGCGGATGGTGGCACAACACGTATGCCCAACGATCGAAAGAAGCATATTTCGTAAGTGGACCCAGAGGTCAATTTTAATTCAATGGTGCATTTTTTGTGTAACTTAAAGTTGTATAAAAAGGTTTCCTTAATATGAGTTCCTAAGATACATAAAATCAGTTGGAAATAAGATGAACATTGTCGGTTGATTTTATGCCTTTGTATCTCAGGGTGAAGGAATTCAGAGTTTCTTCGGTGTCAATGGACACTACGACTATGTAAACACCAGGACAAAGTTGATGGAATATGATGTGTATCTGTATCGGTTACTGGAAAGACTCTTTCCCTGTCACAACAACTACCTCAAAAGATGTTCTAGAAGAGGTATATATCAACTATTACTAGGGTCTATTACCTGTTAAAAATATATCCTTTAACTGCATGCTTCCAAAGATGTTCTAGAAGAGGTATATTTCAACTATTACTAGGGTCTATTACCTGTTAAAAATATATCCTTTAACTGCATGCTTCCAAAGAACTAAAGTCTCGGGGGACGACAAAATTGGCGACACGATGAACAGGTTCACAACACAGAGGCAAATTTTGTTGTTGGTGCGTTCACATGGAGTGATGATGAGCACGGCACCAACAACAACGTTTTCTTTTTGTCATTTGTGATGTTTTTTAAATGAGTTCTGTACTCATCTATACAACTTCGGTCTTACGATCTCCTAGCATAAGGGTGTGTCGAATTAATGTAGTCCATTATCAAAGGTAACTTCAATATTTTATTGTTTACAGGAACGGAAAATGAACAAGAGCTACGATTGGATTGCTATGGTGGACACATGCCTAACATATTTCCACTCTTCTTCTGAAGTGAAGGCATCGCCATTTGATTTGGTCAAATTTGACCCACCCACGATTTCACAAGACATTGTAAGCCAGCTTGTGGTAAACAGGGTGATGCTATCCCAATTATTGTAATGGCATTATGACATTGCCTGTCAGTGCTATTTTGTGATGACTGGAAGATACTAGTAGTTTCTCAGCTGGAATGAAGAACCAAAATTACTTATGAATTGGTTTCCTTGGCCAAATTGTCAACATAGCATATTAGCTGTCGGGCGGACCTTCCATACATTCTTATCACTAAATCACGTGTCGACTATATGTTTTGTTGATCTCTGGAAATTGAGGATTCCACTATGGTGACATAAAACTGTACAATTACACAGTAAATGAATACCTTTTTATATATATTTATAATATTTATGTTTTGATAGAATGTATTTTTATTATGTGCTTTTGTTCCGCGGAAATATTTCAGATGTTAAAGTGAATTCTGTAGCTTAAATGCTTTCATCTTTAGTAGTTCTATTTGTTTGTTTTTTTTGCCTGACATCAAACTGAAAAGAATTCATGTTAAACGTAGAATTGTTATAGGCAGCTAGAATTACTGTAAAATCACCAATGATATCATTATTTTTATCATCTTCTCTGTTTAATGGTTTTAGAGTACAGATGTATCCTTTCAATCAACTGGCTAAAATGGACAAATCACACAGTATTCTACATGTGTGTAAGCAGATAAACTTTCCGAAAAACTTTATTTTAGCATTCGTGCTGCAAATGAATAAGCATTGTAAACTGCGCCAATGTATCTATCTTTTTTCGAATCGAGAATGATATTAATAAATAATATGAACAAAATGCCACCCTTTTGCCCTGTCAACATGCAAAAAACAATGGACTCATTTTACTCTGTGTCAATAGGAGAAAATTGGGAATTATGCCTGAACCAATCAGTGGTCTGCCAGGCTACAACCCCTATTCACTGAATCTGCAAAGGTGTGAAACGGGGGATTCAATTGGTCTGTTTTCACGCGATTTCGGCCCCTTAATTCAAAAGAAATTTCCTAATGGAACAGTGGTTGATAATATGCAATGCACATTACTGGTCCTTCTTACCTTCACTTGGAAAAAGCAATCCTGGACTTGTTCCTGAAGTACGATCTAAATAGATCTACAGCTTTAACTATTCTGAACCTAATACGTATCATAATAACAATTAGTAAATTCTTGACATTTGAAGATTACTTGAACAGGATGAGTTTGTGTCAATCGAGTTTTTCTCAAAGAACACAATAGTTGAAAATGTTGGCACCAGTATCTTTTCTGACATTTTAAAAATGGTATCATTTAATCAGACAATCTCACAAACAGTTCATTCGAGTCTGTTTGAAGATCCTACTACATGTCAACATGACCGAGTGGTTAAGTGTTCCCTTCACAAACCAGAGATTGCCAGACCAAATACTACTGAAAGTAACGTTTATTGTTGGCAAATTTTGAAAGCATTTAATTGAGTTTTCCCACGATAGGCGTTTCTGTCAGATTATCTGACAGATCTTTACACAGGGAAGAGCAAAAAAAAAATTCATCAAAAATTGCCCCCCAGTGGGGTTTGAAACCAGTACCTCCAAATCATCAGGCCAATACCTTACCAACTGACCTAAGGCAACATTCAGTTGCCAGCCTGAATATTGCCTTCATAAAGTCATGCTCTATTGATTCTAGAAATGAACAAAGTCCAACATGTGAAGTGGTGCATGAAACAAACAAAGCTCACTTCAGAAATCTCCTGCCCAACAGGTTCCTGCCTAGCTAAGTTGGTAAGGCATTTGCCTGAGGATCCAGAGGTCCTGGTTTCAAACCCCACTGGGGTAAATTTTTGATGAATTTTGTTTGCTCTTCCCTGTGTAAAGATCTGTCAGATAATCTGAAAGAAACACCTATTGTGAAAAACTCAAATGTCAACACTGATAACCTGCCACTTTGTCTAATTTACAAAAACAACTCCATTGTGATGTATGTAAAAGAAATAATGACAGCAATTAAGAAAATGATTGGGGAATTCTACCCACCCAGATCTGTCATGGAAAAAGATCAGACAGTGGTGACACCCATTTGAATGTTCAAGAACATACACTCTTACAAACGTTGTTTTTCAATTTTTGCTGACATCAGCAATTTCAGTGCCAATTTTGTAGTAAATACAATAAGAATGCAGCTTGTAGAGCAGACTCTCTTAGCTTTGATTTGGTGCCTCATATGTGAAAATTGGTTAAGAATTGACTGCAGGACAGCCATTTTTCTGAACCCATGTCTAATTCTTACAAAATTTGTTTTTCAATTTTTGCCATCATTGGTAATTTCAGCACCACTTTTGACCCTTTACACTCTAGTAAACCCAATTAGAATGAATCCATCTTGTGGAGCAGGTTCTTAGCTTTAATTTGATGCCTCATATGTGAAAATCGGTTAAGAATTGACTGCAGGAGAACCATTTTTCTGAACCCATATCTAATTCTTACAAAAGTTGTTTTTCAATTTTTGCCAATGTCAGCAATTTCAGCACCCATTTTGATCCTTTATACTCTAGTAAACACAATAAGAATGAATGCATCTTGTAGAGCCGTTCTTAGCTTTGATTTGGTGCCTCATATATGAAAATCAGTTAAGAATTGACTTCAGGAGAGTCATTTTTCTGAACCCATGTCACATTATAACATGATCATTGTTAAATATCAAGTTGTGTAAGAATTGCTGTTATGTGGTCAAATGCATGTCCACACAGCCAGGCAAAATTCATACTATATTGATGTTCTATTTATAGCTGCATACCATAGTAACTATGGTATGTGTACTGATAACACCTTGAATGAACATCCTTCAGCTTGCTATAAATCTGTTTATGAATGTACTTTAGTAATCTAATAAGTTGTATATTGTATTTGTTCTAATATTTAACTATAATATTGCGAAATTGTAATAATAATTGTTTATTTGTAAATCAAGTTGATCTGATCAAAGGAGAGCTTGATGCATCTTTGGAGACTATTGTGTGAACCAGTACAGATATGATTGACAGATCCAATTCTATAAATAGTAATGTAACTATTGCACAATCAGTGCATAACCTATTGTTATGAAAAAGTATTCAAATAGTTTATATTCAACAATAGATAAGCTAAACCCCAACAAAATTTTTTCCAGAATATTGCACAATTGGATGCAACCTCTCCAGCCCTATATAAGGCAGACAGGTCTAAGCTTACTCATGTCACTCACTGGAGAGGCTTACTGGAGGACACTTCAACTACAACAATACAGCAAAGCATTGGACAGGATATTATTGAAGTACAGTGGTACACTTTAGTTCCTTGATGCCTAGCATTGTATGGAATAAAAGTGTTACTTGGAATATTCTGACTTGATTATTTGTTTGAGTATTGCACTTCTGAATCAGGATTCAGTGTTCACTTAAGAGGCACAGGATTTACACATTATTGGACTTTTGGGTGCAACATTTTGAACTCTAGTCTGGAAGCTACTAACTTGATGAGTAGTTACCAACTATGCAACATCACACTGAGGTGACTCACAGAACAAAAATGTGGAATAAAAATGAGTGGAATAAAAATGAACACAATAAAAACTGGTGGAATAAAAATGGACACAATAAAAACTGGTGGAATAAACAGTGGTGTTGGACCCTCAAGTGTAAGTGCAAAAATGTCACAGCAGAATAAAAAAGTGGAATAAATAAGTGGAATAAAAAGTGGTGGGGGACCTCTTCTGCTTTTTATTCTGCTCATTTTATTCCACTCATTTTTATACTCTTTTTTATTCTGCTGTGGCCTTTTGCACTTACACTTGAGAGTACTCACCACTTTTTAGGTGGTTTAAGTTTACACTTAAACCACCTAATTAGTTATAATAGCATTGGCTCGGGGAATTTCTCATCAGCAATTTAGGACACTTCCCATTGGAATTTTTTGTCAAATTTGGACACAAGACTGGTACCAACAACTGCAGAAAGGACTGGGATAAATGACCTTGTATCATAAGCAACATCAGCCTACAACTTCTTCCCAACTGAGTCATCCAAATTCTCACCATTCTTCTTGATGTTTGGATGAGAAGTAGCACCTTATGACATTTCCTAGGACCCCTTTTAGTCAATTTTTAAATATGTTAATTTTTGGTGAATCTAGGAATCATCACCAAAAGCATATCACCATGGACCTCACCAGTGGCTATAGTCCCAAAGAAATCTGCCCCAGGAGAACCACCCCAGAGAAGAATGTGCATGAATTTAAGAAAACTAAACAAGACACAACCTGAAGTTACCAACATGTCAGGAGGAAAAGGATGTATTGCACTAGTACCCCAACCCAAAATAGATGAACTCTATGCCAAGCTGAAAGGGCTGTTTGTTTTGGCACATATCTCATAATTCTAGAAATTTTTTTTGACAAAAATATTGATGTTTTCTAATTTTTAGCCAAATTTCAGACCCCACATAACATATTGCATAATAACACCCCCCCAGTTATAACTCACTTTTAACATAGCCCTAAGGGATACTAGCCAGAACATAGACCTTGACCACCATACCTTCAAAATTTCCCTAAAGCATAATCAAACCAGGTCAATTCTAGCAAAAAAATTCAAAACTCTTAAAAATAGCCCTGTGCAGGCTGAGTTGGCTTAAGTTGAAATAATGTGTCAAAAGGTCAAAAAGATGTCAAGTTGTCAAAAAGATGTCAAATGTCAAACAAACATGTGAACTATGGAAGAGGTTCACAAAGAAAACAAATTGACACACTGAGGTTCATACATTTTGACGTCACATATATGACATGTACTAGCAAGAGGAGCCTCACTCATTGTAATCATTTGATATTAGGTACACAATAACCAGATTTATTGAAAATTACACAGGGCACTTGAGGGTCCAACACAACTGTTTATTCCACCAGTTTTTATTCTGTCAATTTTTTTTCTACTAGTTTTTATTCTACTGATTTTTGTTCTGCAAGTTTTTATTCCACTCATTTTTATTCCACATTTTTGCTCTATGAGTCACCTCTGTAATTCTTACACAACTTGATATATATGAATGATCATGTTATAATTTGACTTGGGTTCAGAAAAATGGCTCTCCTGCAGTCAATTCATAATTGATTTTCACATATGAGGCACCAAATCAAAGCTGAGAACTGGCTCTACAAGATGCATTCATTTTTATTGTGTTTACTAGAGTGTAAAGGGTCAAAATTGGTGCAAAAACTGCCAGCATCTGCAAAAATTGAAAAAAAAGTTTGATTAGTAGGAAGAAAGTGTCGATGTGAAATGTGTGGAGAACGCTTTGTAAACTCCACCTTATTCATCGCCCACTATAAGGATCGCCATCCAGAACTCCCCTGCGATGAATGCCAGAAGAGATTTTCGAATCCATTGAGTCTGAAAAAACATAAATACCAGCACACCAAGAAAAATATTCCCTGTGATTCATGTGACGCCACCTTTGCTTTTGATTCAGAACTGAAGGACCATAGAAAGACGCACTTCAAGCGCAAGCCGCATGTATGCAGTTTTCCAAACTGCAATAGTGATTTCACACATCGTTATGATCTAAGGAAACACGAGAGGACACACAGAAAAGACCCATTAAAGTGTGAATATTGTGAGTATAAAACCAAAGACGTGCGGAACTTGAAGCAACATAGACGGAATCATACAGGATACAAACCTTATCAATGCAACAAGTGCAACCAAACATTTAAGTTTTCGATGCAAAAGTTGCGCCACAAGTGTTAAATACATTGTGACTACAGGAAGTAACCTTAACTTTTGATGCCTATAGGCGGTAACTTTTTATATACATATGCCTTTTGTATCCACATGTATATAGCTTTTTGCAGATATTTTTCTATGTTGGTCAAGTTAAGTACAATGACCTTTGAAAACAAACTAGGATTAAGGACTATAGGATGTAACTTCTACTTACATTGTCGTTTGAAAACAAACTAGGATTAAGGACTATAGGATGTAACTTCCACCTACATTGTCGTTACTAAGCGTACATAACGATGTTACGAATGACACTATAGGATGTAACAAAAGGTTGCAAATTGTATCTTTGTTTTATTTCCCTTCTATATTATATACGGAATATTAATAGTACATGACACTAAAGGACGCAACTATTAGCAAAATTGCTGAGAAGTAACATCCCTCCTATTTGGGAAGGACTATGGGCTGATGCTATATGACGCAACGCAACGCAACGCAATGCAAAGATTAAGGTCTCCTTGGGAACTAACTTTGCGAGACTAATTTTGCAACAATCATTGTTCACTATTCATGAGTATTTTGTTTGCTTAATTAAGATGCAAGCTTATTGCTAGAAACACTATAAGAGATAACCGAAAATGAGAAAGCCAGTTCATTATATTTAAAAGACTTGAATATTTGAAACTTAAACAAGATTATGCTTAAAGGATGCAACAGAACAAATATACAATCCGAATCACTTTCAAGACCTCATCTTTATTGTACATAAACAATACATCATTCATCACTATATTTCGGCAAAATTGATTATGTATATATATGTATATTCAATCTAAAAAACAATACATTAAAATTCAAAACACTATTAAAGGGCATATAGCCACCATGGTGGGAATCTTTTCTGATTGTATATGTCCTGTATCATCGAAGCACACACCGACTGTCAAATAAACGAAATCATTACGGGATATATCTTGTAAACTTTGATACGAATAAATTATTATTATTATTATTATATTATAACTCGTTAAACAACATTGGCTTGGCGTGTACCTGTATCATAAATATTTGTGCATCACAATTTATGTACATTTTTAGTGAAAATGAAGAAAAATTAGATTTAAAGCCGTGGGTAAGGTCTGGTGAGAAAAAGAAAAGAGAGTAGGAAAGATAGTTTTGTTTGTTATTGACCGAGGTTGCCCTCAGCCTGCAAATATTCGGTAA